>VZSV01000291.1:476072-556542 GCA_013398735.1 Nothocercus julius
CTGTTGGCAAAGAGACGCCTGCCCCTCTTGCTGAGGTGGTTGCCATCATTCCCCACTAGCTGGTGGCCATCAGAGTCCCGTGGTCATAGAAGCCAAATCCCTGTTGCCAAGTCCAGCAGCGCAGCCAGTTGTTAATGTGTGATATCCGCCTTCTCCTCCTTGAATCCACTCCCCTCATTGGTAGGACAGAGCAGAACACAACCTGGGCTCCCATACCTTTGACAGGCATCCCCAGGGCTCTGAAATCTCGCTTGATGCCCCCAGTTTCCCCATGGCATCACTAGTGCCCACGTGAAGCAGTAGCAGGGGATAATAGTTGGACTCCCGGACAAGCCTTGGGAGCCTCTCTGTGACATCCCTTATCCGAGCCCCTGGTTAGCAGCAGACCTCACTGGATAGGGGGTCAGGCCTACAGATCGGTGCCTCCGTGCCCTGCAGCAGGGAGTCACCCACGACAATCACCCGCCACTTCTTTCGGGGGCTCCTTTTCTCCTTACGGGCAGCAGCCTCGGGACGTGGACCCGCCTGCCTCTCCGTAGACAGCCCGTAGATGGACCTTTGTTCATGACCTCATCTATCCGATCCCCAAGCTCCAGGACCTCGTACCTGTTGGACGTGGCCACCGGAGAGGGTGATGGGGGCCGGGGAAGGCCTCTCCTGCCCCCGCAAGTAGGGACCTCTTTCCATTGTTGTTCATCTCTTGACACTGTTAATTCTGCCCCCTCTGCCCTATGCAAGAGGGCACTGGATTTGCAGTCTGAATGGGGGGTTCTCTGGGTGTCTTTCCTGGGAAGGCTGCAGAACGCGGCTCCACCAGTCTATTTCCCTTTCACATTCCCTGATGGTCCTGAGCCTCTCCACCTCCTCCTTCAGCTCCACCACCAGGCTGAGCAGGTCACCCACCTGCTCACACCTAGGGCAGGCGCAGTTCTCGCTACTCCCTGGTAACATGGTGAGGCTCAGACATTCCCCGCAGTCGGAAACCCGGACTGCCGCGTGTTTCCACGGCAGCTCCGTTTGTGTCGCCACAGTCTTCCTGGTGGGAGCTCTCTGCCGAGTGGAGACCATGGCCTCGCCTGATCTCCTGCTGCTGGAAGAGACCGTAGAGGGAATTCCTTTCCCCGCCTGGGAGGGACTCCCTGCCTGCGCCAACTGCGGCGCGGCGCTCCGCTCGCCGCGCTCCGCTCGCCGCGCTCCCCGGGGGCAGCTTTCGAATTCCCGCCTGCCCTGCCGGCTCGGCCGCCTGTGGCGCGGGGTGGGCGCCGGGGCTGCCTCTCGCCCCTGCGCGCTCTCGCCCGGCGCCTTTGGCCGCAGCTGGTCGCCTCTGCACAAGGCGCTCCGGGACGGGCGTCCGCTCCAGAGCCCTTCCCTTCGGGATCGAAGGGAATGCGCTGATGTATAGCAGGAGTATTTCTTCTGGGGAGTTGCTGTGTGTGCTAATCCAGTTTATTCTCCAAGCAATTAATTGACAATTACCTTCTGCTGTCCCTCAGTAATACTTACAAGAGTCCTTGTAGCTGATTTTGGAGCCATTATATTAATATTACTGTCATCAGTTTATAAGATAATTCGTCCTTAAACACCAGAACTCTGGAGTTTAGCAGCAAAGAAGGGTCAGAAAGCTTTGTAGCTCTTGTGATGGGGCTGGGGAATTTGCTTTTTGCAGAACCTTTTCTCTAGGTGTTTGACAGTACCTGACATCACTACTGGTGTCTGCCTTTAATGAAGCTCTGCTGGGGCTTATTGATGTAAATTGTATATGAACAAGATGTAGGATGTTTCAATGGTGTTTTAGTATTCAATGCACTTTGCATATTTTGAATATTTTTTAATTATTATTTTTTGTCTAGATACCTCTCGCAGATACTTAATCTTCTGCACAATGTTTTGGGAATGCTTGAATGCAATGCCCAGGGTGTCTGAGCTGTTGCCATTCCCTGCTCTGTAGCTGCTGCAATAAGTATTTTGTTATGATTGGTTCAGTAATAAAGAGCTATAGTACAAGAAGGCAGAAGGTCATGCGCTATAAAACAAGTCAAGAAGCAGAACAGAAACATTTTCTTGTGTTTTTGACATGTCAAAGTTGTAGTCTTGGCCCTAAACAAAATTCCAGGATTTTTTTATTTTTTAACCTCACTCAAGTTTGCCAGTTACATTGGCAAAAAGACTTTGGGGTAATCTAAATTTCAAGTATTTTGTTGTGATTGGTACAGTAATAAAGAGCTACAGTACAAGAAGGCTAAAGGTCATATTCTATATTTTAAGAAGGAGTTCCTCAGTGGCAAAAATGGGTCTGAACAGCAGGGAGTTGAAGAGAAATGATAACCTGCTAATTGTACAAGCTGGTGTCCCTGGGTCTTGCAAGTGGAGCTTTCGAGGATGATTGGGGTGGTAATTGGAGGCACGTGAGCAGTTTGGACACAGGTGTGAATTTGCTCAGCATAAGAGGAGATGAAGGTGCTTCTGCTCACCAAAGAGCATTTAGGGCTTTTTAGTTTGGTATTTCCCATGCAGATGAAGTTTACTTGTAACAATGCTAAAATTAATCAAAAATCTTACTCACTGGGTAGAATAATAACTATTTTTTTTTTTGATATTGTAAGAAAATAATTTAAAGCTATGTTTTTGTGCTAGCTAAGCGTCCCTAAATACCATGTTGTTGATCAAAATATATGTAAACTGCTTTTGGCTTCAGACCACCTGCTGAAGAAACCTGAACACATTTGCTGCTGCTTTGCTTCTCATTTACAAAGGTATATACAAAGATTGCAACTAAAGAGCCTACGAATTGAAGATTTAACTATTTCTCTCTTTGCTCTTAAAGTCACTGCAGTTTATGACTTTTGCAAGTACTATGGTCTTGAGAGTCCTGTCCTCTTAAGCTATAGAAGCTGTGTTTTATTTATCTATGTGGCTTTAGCAACCCCATTTAACAGATAAAGAGCTTCTCATCTTTTTCTTCTTGCAATCAAATGAATGTATTCATAAAGAAGAGGTGAGAGAGAAAGGAGAGATCATAGTCCACACACTCATTACATGCAGTTCTTGATTTTTATACTGGATGCTTACATGAAATTGCTTGTGTGTTGGATCTAAGCAATGTAAAATAACATTTCTCTCAATGTGCCAGAAATGGGTCCTAGACTCCTAAGATTTAATAGGCAAAATACATTTCCTCCCTCTAATTTCAAGCATCTCTTTTGGCGTGCTTATAAGGAATATAATAGGAGCTTTCATAAAACTCATTTTTTAAATTAAATTACTGAGTTATCTCTATTTGGGGCTTTATTTCCCCTCTGTGTAGTTTAAACTCCAGAAAAGCACTGCAGTTCGAGAGATTTTTGTCTTGTATCTAAACTGATGGCTGCTTTAAGCGATGATTTAGCTCATTCTGTGCGTAGGGAAGAGAAACCACTGTGAAGTTAGTGGATTATTGCAGATCTGACAACTTGTATTCAGGGAAATTTGCTTAAATGTCGAAAGCGAAACAGAGGGACGTGCTGATGCTTAGAAACTATTTCATAACAAGCCAGATGACGTTTGTAGTGGTGTCCGAGGCATAAAAACTCTGAATTATGGCAAGGCATAAATGTGCTAATGTTCATTTAATCGCAAAAAGACTGAGAAGTCTGGACTTTATGCAGTAATGTTTATACGACTGTATTCATTGAATGCAAAAGAAACAGAGAGAGGATGAGCCAGGAGAGCTGCACATAGGATTAAGCTAAAATATTGTTCATGACATAGCAGCTGTCCATCTTCTAACTGTTTCAATGCTTGGACTACAAAGACATTAATATGTTCTAATATTTTATTGCGGTGACTGATGTAGCTTGTTCTTATAGTGTGTCTGTACAAATACATATGCAGTTTGACTTATTATTTTAAGATATCTTCATGTTTTTTCTCCTTAGATTACCTATATTAAGCTGACATATTGGTCATGAGATGTGCATTAATTTTGAATTGGAATTGTTTCTTTGGTATTCTTTGAAATAGACATTTCTGCAGGGCCCTCTCCTTTTCTGAACTATTTGCTGCATAGGAGAGAGCTAGTTCACAAGGAGACCATCTCTACATGACCAGCATAGATTTTGCTTCTTTCTCTCCCCACTCTAATTTTTTTGTTAATTTAAAATTTTATTCACATGTTTAAAAATAAGAACTATGTAGGCGAAAGAGGCTCTAGACTTGCAACCTTCTCTTTCCCTCAAGCAGGGTGCAAATATTTTCTGGGTCTTTCCCATTCCTACCTTGGACCTCTTGGCTAAAGCAAGCTAAGGTAGCTTCTTGCTGGGTCCGAAGTGACTTAAAATTGTACAGCCTTGGCACTTGGCTGCTCTGGGAGAATTGTAGAGTGTAACCCGTATCCTGAAGACTAATCCCATCTTTCAGGACTGAGTAACTGAGAAAGTTGTTGCCAAGTGCCTTTTCCATGAAACCTTGTAATATTGCAACCCGTAACAGTCTTTGTGTGTGAGAGGTGCCTCGGCTACGAAGAGCAAAGAACTGAAAAATGTCAGGATCAAGCTCAAAGATGACTGAGCCAGACCTGGCTCTCACCTGGAGAATGAACTCTGATTTGGTTTGGCAGCTGCTTCTTTTGGTATCTAATGTTTGGACACGCAACAAAAATCACTAACCTCCTATAACATTGCCATGTCTATACCTCTTTGAATCTCTGTGGCTGTCAAGGTTTCCCAGTTTCCTAAAACTTGTTTTTTCATTTACTACTTTTAACCCCAATTTTTATTTTTTTGGTTACACATTTGATAGCACTAATCTTAATTTTCATGGTCATATCTAAAAGTGAAAATCCGAATAACTCCATTCTCCTACCTTTTTAGTAAAGTTTAAATTCAGTACAGCTGAAACAATGCATCTTTTTCAGGCTATATTTGAATAGTAACATATCTAAACTACTTATCATACGTGGAAATATCAACTTTGTTTTCCCTTCATTTACTAAGTGAAGGAGAATTGGCTTTTTTTCTGAGGAAAAATTTAATTCCTACTGACATAATTATTTTTGTTTTGCTTTGATTTTTGACTCTTCCTCTGTCTAGCCTGCTGGAATGAGTGTTTCAGCCTGTTTTGTATTATTTTTGCCCAAGGTGATAGGAAGCAAGTTGGTGCTGACATTGCTTTGCTGCAGAGCTGTCATGAGATAATACAGAGATGCTGAGAGCTGCGCAGCTTGGAGGTTGTTATTTCTGAGATTAAGCTGGCGTCAGGGTGATGACTTGCTTCTGCGATGGCTGTAGCACACTGCAAATTTGCTGTTCTAAAATAGGTAATGTTTTTAACTTGTGCTTCATATCTACCAAGGCTTTGACCTGTAGAGATGGAAGGAAGAGAAACAAACTGGGGAGAGGAGAGAGGAAAGGAAGAAAGAGGCCCAGTGTGGGTCAGGCGCTTTGTACATGTGTAAAATATATATATATTTTTTGTTTGCATCTGTATTAAAATGTGCAAGTGAAGTGAAAGGAAAGATAAGGTACTGACAGAGCTGAACAGCTCGGCTGGTTAGACTGTTACCACTTACTCATTAAAATATAACGAAAGAAATTCTCTGACCTGCTTCTTGGCTGTTAATTTAGCCCGGTGCTGCTGAAGTACCTAAGGACCTAGTCTGCCTTCGTTAGAGCATCCATCTGAAGATGCAGATTTATTACCCTATCTTCAGCCAAATTACTTATAGGAGGCCATTAGGGAAGCGCTCATTTGGTCCTTGAGAATTTTTACCAGGTGATTTTAGCTCCACTACTGAAAGTTGGAGCAGATTTTGTATAGAGTGTAATAGCAATAGAAATGCAACGGGGCAGATGTTGATGCTCTAATTTGGAAAGGACCTAGAGGGAAGAAAAGCATCTCAATACTGCTGTGACCTTCCAGTGTGATATGGAGATGGAGGCTGCAATTATTTTATCTCTGGGGTATTGGACTTGTGCAGGTCAATATGCAGATCTGGAAAAAGTTTGGAATTTGTTTTTTTTGCACCGCCTCAAACTTATTTCCAGCTACCTTTTCTTTCAGATGACATCAATATTGATCTCTATCTGAAGAACATCAGAAAGAGGCATTAATTCACCCGTAGCTATAGGGTTTTATAATGGCAATGCAAGTAACAGAATGAGTTTTGCTGCTGCAGAGCAAGGAATGATGTTCTGTGTGTACAAGTGGAAGGTCTCAAACCTTCAATTTAAAGGGCCTTTTTAATTCTCATTTAGATTTCTTTATGTATCCTCAACTTGTATGTAATAAGTGCTCTCAAATGAGAACATGCTTGAAAGTGGGTAGTTTTGCATAGTTTCCATATTATTCATTAGTTATATGCTTAAAGCATGTGGGCATTTTAGTAGTGTGTTCAGTTATTTGCTTGCACTTCTTGTTCTGTTTCAAGAGTCTTTAAACAGGTGAGAGCTTTCACCTTGTAATGGAAATACTCATCTTATGCATGGAGAATTTACCAGCCTATGAAGTATGCTCACCTTTGCAAGCGGTATCCAACCAGGCTCACATAAGCCTATGTTTAAATGGGTTCTTATAGCAAGTTTTCAATAAGTGTTCTTGACCTTTGAAGCTGGCCCTCAAAGAAGTGAGCATCTTTTATATGGAAAACAGCTTCGTGGGTCATAAAACATATTTAACATTTTCATGAGGCTTTTAACTTCCTGATTTCTCATACTGTCTCAAATTTTTAAAAAAGAATAAAAATCAGCATATGTTATCCAAGTTCCTTGTAGATGCAAGGTCCAAGAATACGTGGTTCTACTCTTTGATCAACATGACTATTTTTTAGAGAATTTGGCCTAGGAGCTTTCAGTATGTATTGGTAAAACAGGCTGTGGTACTGCAGAAATTTGCTTTTTGAGTGTTGTGGTAACAAATGGGCATTCCTCCCTTCAATTCCTATTTGCTCTAATTAATCCACCCCCCTAACAGTGCTAATACCCAGACCTAGTATTTGCTTTTAGTAGCAAAGGAGCAAGCCAGTTATAAAAGATGGATGGAAAAGCTATAATTTTAAAGGTCGTGGTTCCATCTTGTCCTTTAGCAGTGGCTTTGGTTCTGGTTTCCTGCTCTTCTATCTTGTATTTTCTGTCCTCCAGTGGATTATGTCACAGACCTACTGAAATCTGTATCTTGTAAAGCAAACTTGGGAGTAAATCTGTATCCATGCTCAGTTCCAAAGCAAATAGGATGAAACGTAGATTTCTGCCGTTGTGGGCAGGGGATGATGATAAACTTAATTTCCTGAAATGGAGCCTCTGGTTACTGTGCAGAGGGAAATGTTTTTTGTCTCCAAATGACAACTGGGCTAACAGATACAATTTAAATGTCATTTGCAGCTGCTAATGACATCAGTTAAATTGCATTTGTGTAGATAAGTCTCTGCAGTTTCTAAGGGTGGAAAAAAATTCTCAGTAAAGCTGACAATCTGTTTTCTGTAAGGAACTTTAACTTTTCACTGTTTCTTCACAAAGAATGAGAACTTTAAATGATGAGAAATTTAAAAACTCATAGAGAAGAGAGAAGAGAGAAAAAAAAAAAAAAGATTTATGGAGGGAAGAGCTGGAAGTGTCAAACTGCGAGAAATGATGTAGGTGCAGCATCGTGTTTCCTGAGAGATAAGGAGCATCTGCGGCGCGAGCTCTGCCAGGGGGAATTGGAGCCACAAAGTGCCAGAAACAGACTCGGGAAGCATCAGGTGGATTCCATTTAAGGTTTACCTGATGTGATCTGTGTTTCCTTGGAGAGGTCTCCCTCCCCTCCGCTAATAACATGAAGCGGAGATGCGGAGCATCTGCGTCTCTGCCTTTTCTTGGCTTTAGAAGCTGATGTTTCCTTCCTTGAGACAGGAGGTAAAAAAGGGTTTGCGGGAGAGATTTCATGGGCTCCTCTTTTAGGAATACATCTACTTCAGATTCTGCTTTCAGTTAAAAAGCAAAATGCACCTTTCACTGTAGCAAAAAGAATCACTCTTGTGGGCTATGCGCTCTCTACTCCGGAGCCATCGGAGATGTAATGATTCTGATTTCTGCCTTAGATCTCCACAGTCAATTACCCGAGTAAAGAGAGCAGAAACATGGGCTGCAGCCCTTGATGCGTGGCTGAGATTGTGTGAATACAGCAGCAGGTCCCCAGTCCCTGGTATTAGAGCTGACTAGGAGACTTTTTTTTTTCCCAAGCTCTTGCACAATTTATCAGTATCAGAGACAGACGAGGAATGCTAAAGATGCTAAAAATTGATAAACTGTTGGGGAACTTTGCATTTCCATAAAAGAAATTCATGTCTGGGAGATTTATGCCGGGAGTTTTCCAACATAACCTTAAGCTTCCATTACAGAGATAATGCAAATCTGTGGTCAGGGTTTTGGGAAACATCAAGGGTGCTTCCCAAAGGGCCTTAGAATATTATCAGTTCAGCAAGCCAGAATTTTGCACCCATATTGCATTTTATACGTGAGTGAGAGTTGGTGTTTTCCAAGCCCTGGAAAAATGAAAACCCAACTTGCAGCCAAGCAGCAGAGTTTTACAGAGGGTGTCCAAAATCGTGAGCTTGGCCGCCCCTTTCCTTCCGCGATTGACCCCAGTTTGCAAGTTTAGCATAAATACAGATGAATGTAAAGTGCTGCTTAAGTGTTGAAATGGTGGAAGTTGTAGAGATTCAAGTTATACACTAAATTATTGAGTCTGTCTGTGCCGTGGTTTGTTTAGCTAATATCTAGGCATCTTTATTTCTCAAGAGGCATAGCCAAATTGTATCAAAACAAACTATACTGGATTTTCAACATAGCAAGGGAAGTTGTGTGCACCGTTTTGCTACGTGTAATTTGTACTGAATTGTGGAATTTTCCACTTTTGTAAATGTGGAAACACTGTACTATGCAGTATATTTTTTTATAAAACACATTTTCAACATTTATGAATTCAGTTTTAGTATCTTTCCAAAATCTATTTTCACTGAAAATCAAACATAAAGCCTTCCTTTCTGAAGAAAGCCTAAATATGCAGATAGGAGCTGAGTTTTATACCACTCCATAAATCATCTTATGTTTTATCCTGCTTACAAGTTCTGTAGCTTCTCTTTCATCTTTCTTTTATTAAAAATGAGGCCAGGACTCCTCTAGGATTTTTGGGTGGGCTGAACTTCGGAGCTGGACTAAACCCCTGGCATCCTTCCACTAATGCGTGCATGCTGGATATCATAGCGCCCTTAAAAAGGGACAAGTTCTCTCCCCTGCTGCCCAAAACCTCTTCTGCTCTTTCCCTCGCTGTACCAACACTAACGCATAGGATCCACCTCTAAGAACTTCTGAACCTTTGAAAATAGCTGCACTAAGATTACAAAAAAAAAAAAAAGGAAAGTACCAGAGCTAATTATCTGCCCAAGCTAATCATGCAGCGAGGAGACTGGTACAAATTTAATTCTTTTTTTCTTTTGTTGTTGTTAGCATTTGTTGCTCATTATTTCATGAGGAGTACAAATATCTGCATTACTTAGTGGGGGATACTTAGTGGGGCGAATTAGAATCCTGTTTAGCTGGCAAAAAGTTCTTTCCTTATCATATTTAAAGATGCAGCAGATAAGGCTTTCTGTTTAGCGCCAACACCTGCTCAGGAGAAAAGTTTGGGGTTTTTTTAAACTTTTGCTGCTGATTAGATGGGAGTCCTAGAAAAAGCAAACAAGGTCCTTGCGCACATACTTGAGCTAGAGTGGCTGGATGAATAAAGAAAATTCTTATGGACAAAGGAAGCTGTTTCAGCAAAAGTAAGCGGTCAACAGAGGTTATCAGTTAACTTCTGGCTTCAGTTACAAAAAGAAAATGTAAAATACATCTGAGGTTCAAGAGGGAAAAAAAATGGGCTCTGGATATGTAGCCTCCAAGTGCTTTACATGTTATTTTTCGTGTTCACAAGCAAATTAAACTTAACAACTCTGTGGCTGTGAGCCTGGATAAAGCTTTATAGTACTTTTTTAGTATTATCTAAAATCCTATATGTGCCTGAAATGGCAATTCTTCCAAGACTGAGTTAACGGAATTATGTGCCTTCTCTAGAGCAAATACACACTGCAATAATGTTTAATTTAACCTAAGAAAAATCCGAAGAAGGATTTATATTTAGAATGAATTTTGACTGAATGTTTCTTAACAGCCAGAAGTGGTGATGGTGGGGGGGTGGATCCTGCTTTTCAGCTGTCACAATATCTGTTGTTTCTATGATCTTGGGATAGAGAAGATCATATTTAATCCAGGTGCCACTTGCAATCTAAGTATTTAGGCAGAAGCATAATAAATAAAAGCCTGTATTTATTATATAGTAGCATAGTACGTGTTATCATTTAGATGCTTTTAAATTTGAGGCCCTTTTAAAAGTAGAGGGAAAAGTGTCTTCCAAAAGAATAAACGAACTAAAACCACCCGTTGCATTAAAGGAGAAGGAAAGGGCATTTAGCCATAATTTTGCTATTAGACCCAGTTAGATGTTTTCCGTTGTGTGTTTTTAGTTTTTTTGTTTGTTTTGGATGATTTGTTGAGGTTTCTTGAGAATAACTGCTACTTGCAGCTTTGAAAACATTGAGAAAACCTTGATGTTGGAGTTTTTTTTTTTTTTTTTTTTTTCTTTTCAGGTAAGCAATGACTCCTGGAGACTTTAAGAGTCTATATCTAAATATATATGTATGCCAAATACAACTGCATCTTTAATGATTTGCACAGGGCCACCAGATTGGATTAGACCCTCTACAGGTCCATTACTCTTTGAGACTTTTTCAGCAAATATTTAAAATATAACTTGAAAAACTGAATAATAATGTCAATTTGCAAGTTTTTCTTTAATATAAATAGATGCTGTATGAAATGCCCATCTGTATTTTAGGGAGCAACTCCTGCAATGTAAAATTGCACGTGTACAGTGCAATATTTAATTTACATAATTGCCTGGCTAATTTACTCATTTGATTAACTGAGACTAGACTAGTTTGTGGTCTATTAATCTTTCTATCTTTGTTTTAAAAGACCTCAAGATATTGATAGCAGGACAGTTTCATAAAACAGTTGACTTTGCTTGCAAGCAGGTACATGGTTTGAGGGACTTGAAGACTGGCTGTGAAGGTAAGAAGTAGGTGGGAGAGCAATTATTTTGTTCAGAACTATTTTATTGTGGAAGCAAAAGAGGATCAGTTAGGGCTGTCGGTCATGAGAGTGGAAGAAGCAAAGAATCCTGAGGCTTGGGGCTATGTCAGATATGAAAAGTTCACTCCAAGGATCTTTGGTTCTTGTAAGTCTTGTCATCCTCCCGGAGCTCAGCAGACCAAAGGGTATGGGAATGTGTTAAAATACTCATCCCTTGCCCAACTAGTGAAATGCTTCACAACCCTCTTGTAAAGGGCTCGCTCCGGGCCGCTGAGTTTTTCATATATAGCTTAGACTGCAGCAGAAACCTTCTTCTGTGGCCGAGTGCTATTGAAAGTTCCCCTGATATGCAACTAGCTAATCAACATAACTCTTAGTCCAAATGTAATGCAAAGGAAGACTGATGGTGCAGGATCTTCTCCGAAGCGAGTGAAACCGGTGGAAGTTATTACTGTGGTGACCAAGGCTCTTCACCAAGGAAGGGCTAGCTCCAGCATGGCTCTGTATTGCAGCACCACCCCATCTGCGTCGTGAAAGTGCCTCTGGCTTTTCTTGTGTACTGAGTGCAGGGTGTGAAGAAGGAGATGCCAATATTTCCTTATTAGAAGTTTTTTTTTTTGCTCTGGATGGGGGCAATTGCTTAGCTCTTGGCTTGGTGATTTTGTTGTGAGCTCTTGTGGTAGGTTCCTGAGCTCTCTGGCATAGCAACTGTATAACCAGCATTGCAAGTTTTCAGATGTGATAGATTTTTAATGCAAATGCGGAGAGTGGATGCCACCAGGGAAGAGGACGCTTGGAACAGTACCCACTGTGTAACAAGAAAGAGTGGGAAGCAAAGGAGCACTTTTGACTGGAAGAAACCCCCTTTTCTTATGTTACAGAACCCTCCTGAGAAACAGGGCATCCATTTGGGGAATTACAAGTAAGACTGAACAGCCAATTGCAGATATTATTTAAGAAGACATTAGTACTGAGCATTACTTAATCATTTTCCCTGTCTATATATATTTTTATTGCATTCCATTTTATGCCATTTATAAATAAATGGCAGTGTTGATTTGTTGGCTTAGAAAATAAAGTCGTTTACCCCATTCTCTGTCTGAGGAGTGCACCATATTTAACCAAAGAACACGTGTTAATCTTAACCTATTAACACATTTCTAGTATTTGAATAAGTTTAGTGGGAGACTAATTAGCATGATTATGAGTCAGAATCAGTTCTGCAATGGGTCAGTGACTTTCCATATGCTATGTGTTCACATATCTGGTAGAAATAAATATTTTCCAGGACAAGCTCAAAATAGAGATTTCTCATAACCTACTGTTGAGACCCAATTCTGTAAGAATGTGGACATGCACCCTTAGCAGGTGAGCTTAACATGATCACTAAACCCTTTTTGCAGCCTTTTCAGAACTCAAAACATATTCAGAACTCCTTGCTAATAACTCCTTCATTAGGTCAAGATCTAAACTAATGAGAGGAAACCCATAGACAGAAACCTTGATGGAAGAAGAAAAGTCTCCACCACCACCACCTTTTTTATTGTCTCTCTCTAGCAGAGCCTTCAGTTTTGTGTTGTAAGGATGTGTATTGTTCTTCCCAAAGCACGATAAATATTCAAAGATACGTGTCTTAATGCATATCTCTAGACTAAAAAAAAAAAATGCCTGTCTGCGTTTTAGGGAGCAACTCCTGCAATGTAGAATAAACTGTGCATAAACTGTGCATATTATTGCAAGGAATATACCACACTGTGAAAGGAAAGGAATGCAAAACTTCCAGTTAAGTATTTTTGTAGCTGTTTAAACAGTCATCATCTTGGTGGCAGTGGAACATGTGTTGCTGGGTAGTTCATTCTTGTCAGGGCAGCTGCACAGCAGAAAGGAAAATAAATGCACAGTTTTATCTCCCGGGGTGGGAGGGGGACACCTACTGTGTTTTGACTTAAAACTATTCTTGCTGCCATTACGCTAACGTGTAGGGAAATGCTAAATTATAGCCGCGCTCAGCTTCCTTCTCTGAAATAATGTTAAACAACATTATTTAAAAACTTCATTAAAAACACAGTAGATAAGCTACTGTAAAATAGCTGTCCTGATTCTTATTCTCTTGACATTTTTTTTTCCTCATCTAATTCTGTAAGGCACAAAAATAGCAAGTACTACTTGTACTAGTTATTCGTGATCGTATTTAGAGCTGCTGCTGTCGGCTCCTTTAGCACTGAGCCGCGGCACATCTAAAGTCTTGGGATGTGATAGGGAGCTTTGCAACCCTCCCATGCATCTCTCTGGGCCAAAGGGTACCTCTTATAGAGGTGGATTATGTATAGGTGTATGTATATAAATTGTGAAGCTTTAATGTTAATTGATTCTGCTCATGTGGTGGTTGGAGTTTTCTATGGCTATGAGGTTCTATTATGGCTTGACCAAGTCTTGTGGGCCTTCTGTGCATATATTGGGTTCTTTATTTTTTTTGAGAATAGATTCCGTGTATAGGTTACCTTGTTTGCAAGAACAGTGCTGAATATAATTGAGTCTAAATAAAGAAATCCAAAGGAACAAGGCATGTGCAATCAGCAATGTGAGAAGGATGCATCAGTAAAATGGGACTGTAAGAGGAGATTTATCTCCAAATTACATTGCATAGGAGATTAAACAGGATATAAAGATACATCAGTATGGAAAGAAGAAAT
Organism: Nothocercus julius; assembly: GCA_013398735.1. NCBI lineage: Eukaryota > Metazoa > Chordata > Aves > Tinamiformes > Tinamidae > Nothocercus > Nothocercus julius. The sequence continues at coordinate 489,907 of VZSV01000291.1, forward strand.
AACTATAGGGAAAAAAAATCATCTTGCGGTGTCATATATCTGACTGAGCTGCATCTGAATAGCACAAAACATAAAAATTACCAAAGAATGAATAAGGAGAAATGTGTATTGTAAAGGAGGGACAGTGAGTGTTGCTGTAGATCTTCTCAACTCAAGATCAGTCCTGGCTGTCCACCTTTTTGATATGAGGTGTATGTTTTTTGTGTGTGTATGTCTTTAAACATATTTTATATCAAGCATCAGCTTATTACAGCTGATGTGCCAAGGGAAAATGGCTTGTTATGACATACAAGAAGTAAGGCAAAGGAACTGAAAAAAATATGAATATTTCAAGCTGTATTGGCATTGACTTTGATTTCATTATGTGCACTTTGTGGCTTGTGTTTGGGAGATAATTAAGAAGGTTTTTATGGATGTCTTTGGATCTTCTTCCAGCTAGGTAGTTGCCAGCAATTTTGCAGAATTCAACTCAATTTTACCCATGCCATTTTAGTTTTATGCTTCTGTTATTTTGTAGCTGACCACCAAGTTGCTTACAAATAGTGCTATGAACACCAGAAATAATATTTATATAGAAGGCTAGTTCTGGTCTCACTTAAGCTGCATCTGCATTTTATGACATAGAATTTCAGATTAAATGTAAAACTTGAAAGTTTCTTCTGGACCACAGTTAAAGGCATTTAATTATAGTCTAGAGTGTGCTGTGCTGGGATTTAACAAAATTATTAAGGTAAAAGCACTCTTAACCAGAGACAAATCTGCGTTATATCTATTTTGCCCTTTATTCTTGGCCAGTGTGCTCCCATGTGCTGAGGTTTAAATCCGAGCACATAACAAATTATATATATATGTATCAAAAGAATCAAGTGAATAGTGTAAAAGACCAACTAGAGAGGGCTACAAATATTGCAGGAGCAAAAGACTCAAAAAGCAGAATGAAAATGCAGAAAGCGAAGGTGAAAGATGAAAGGAAGGTTGCAGAAAAGGTTATGGTAAATAATAAGAAATTTATAAGCAGCGAAAGGTCAGTAAAGGAGACAGTCAGACCTTGGTTCGATAGCAACGGTAATTTATTGACAAAAGAGAATAGAGTGCTAAGAAATGAATTCTGTTTCAGCACTTGCAAAGGAGAATCGGGGTGAGATGCCAGAACCGGTCATAAATTTCCTAAGAGCAAAGAGTGGTAGCGAATAAAATGGGTTATGCCAAAATAGGTGCTTTAGAAATTAGTGTGTCTGAACCTGAGAGCAAGCACCGTCCTCTCTGAAGCTGGGGGCTCTGCCTCAGAGCTGCTCTTAGCACAGCTATGCCGACCTTTGTCTATTCCTTGATGATTTATATTTATTTATCTATTTTTGTCTCGTCTAGAGACATAAAATACCAATTTAGGTCAGAAAGCAGAACTGTGTCCTGTCCTGCTGATGCTGACTTGCTGCTTAGAATGGTAGAAGTGAAGGTTTTGCTGGTCTGTATTCATGGCAGGCATCTCCAAGGCTCATGCCTTGGTGAAGGGCTGCAGATTCTCTGGAGCATCCAGATGCTTGTCCTGAGGTGGCATCATGTGCAAGAGATGAATAATCCCCTGGAAATAGCTATTTCCTTTAATTAGATTATCAGTTTGTAGAGTTTAGACTTGGCTTTCCATGCTTGTAGGGTAGGTGCCTCCATCAGGATAACGTGACCCTCGGGTTATTAGCTTTTGTCTTTTGGAGTAAGAGGATTTGAGTTTGCTTTACTGTTATAACTGGGATGTTTTTGTGACTACCTCATTTTGCACGGGGTGTGTTTAGTGATGCCGATATGGAGGATTATCGCAGTCAGAATTAGTAGAACAGCTTTTCCCTTTATGATCAATAGCATTTTTTCTCTCATGATTGAAAAAACAACTCTTTCCTCACTCACCTTTTTCAGCATCACTTTTTTTCCCTTACTCTTGGGGGGGGGGTTGTGCCATATTTACTCCCTCAAGCAAAAACAGTGTCTAATATTTCAATTTTCTGGGCACTAAAGTCTAAAAGTTCTCCTTATCCGTTTCTCCACTCTTTGCTTTCTGGGTGCATTTTCGTTTTGGCAGCTGGGCTCGGATCCTCAGCTTGGCTGTCCACAGGGTGGACAGCGAGGTGGCTGTCCCTGCGACACAGCAAATGCTGGCCCGCCACGGGGCTCCTTCTGCAGCGCGGAGGAGCCAGAGCCCGGCCGGCTGCCAAGGGCAGCCCAAGGTCTCTTCCAACCTCAACCATTCTGTGATTCCCTGCCTTGCCTTCCAAGTAGCTGTCAGGCCGTGGCCCCAGCACTGAGGCTCCGCTCCCAGCTGCCAGAAGTTGAAATAAGGAAATCTTGGCTGAATGGAGCAGCCAAAGGTTGCTTGGGCAATGGAGGGACTGCTTCATTCAAATGCAAAGTTGTGTTTCCTTTGCTCTGCCTTGAATGAATTTGAAAGGTGCTTCTGAACTCAGATAAGGCAGCTGAAATGAAAGAGCTGGGAGGGGGACGGTAATTTTACAGTGGTCTGACATGGAGCTGGGATGTAGACTCGAGAAAAAAAAACCCGCATCCTTAACATGGAAAAAATTACTGCGATGTAAAGTCCTCTTCAGCTGGAAAAAGTGATCGGCCTAGTGCTTCCTAACATGGCACTAGTTTTAGTTGCAATAGATACCTTCACCTTTTTAATCTTTCAGGCATTTTGTCAGGCTTAATAATTTAAAGGCCTGATGTATTGTGATAACTAGTATTTTGCTGATTCAAGTGCTGAGCATGTTAGTATCCTTAGCCTTTGCAAAGAATATCTCAATATTCTTTGCAGTAAAGGCAGGATAGAAGCATTAAAAATATTACTGCATAGAGATGGAAACCCCTTTAAAAGTTAATCCTACATGCAAAACTCTCAGTAATGATATTTTTCTACCTATGTAGTAGGCAATATCAGAGTAAGTCCATTTATTTCTGAATTTGCATTTTAATGACATGAAGCAGAAGGGCAGGGAAGCAATATCAGGGAAAAAGGAAATCCCAGCCTGGGACAACACATCCAGTAGAAGTGTTTTTGTGCTGGCGACAGCTACTTCCCGGGTTCAGTGGTGCCAAACAGGAGAGCCGAGCTGCTGATCAGCAGCTTGGCAGGGCCCTGCTGAGGAGGCCGGCCCTGCGTGGGGCTGGGGGAAGCACAAACTCTGGTGAAAAAGCAGGGACTTTTGCAATTAACTTGATAAACGGCCCTTGCCCCCGTGCCCCCTTTTTGTGGATGTTGGCCTTGGTTTTCCTCTGATGGGCACGGTGGGCGTCAATTGCCTTGAGCAAGTGTCGAGGTGAACTCGCAGGAACCATCCAAGCTGTCAACAGTTTCTGGATGGTCTTTACGGGGACCTTCCCATCTTTCTCTCCAAGTATTTCTCAGTGACAAAGAGGGATGTTTTGGTTTCATGCAAACAATTTGAAAATATGGGACCATTTTTTTATTTTTTACTTTTCCAGTAAAGGAAAAAGGACTATTAAGTAAAGGACTATTAAGATCATGAAGGGACTGGAGTATTGGAGTATCTCTCATGAGGACAGGCTGGAAGAGCTGGGACTCTTCGGCATGGAAAGCTCTTGAGCTTAGGGTGTGCTCAGCCTCTCAACAGATACATATCAAAAAAGTGCATCTTTAAAGTCAATAGAACATGAAAGTGAGAATGAAGATGTGAAGTTTTGATGACTGCTGAGTGAAGTGCAAGACTAGCAGGGACCTTCAGAAAGAGTTTTATATTTAGGTGGCATAATTTTAGCCTCAAGACTACTGGTAATGTTTCTTGCTAGAAATCCATCCTCTGTTTATTGTTATTTATATGTTATTGTTATTAGACCTAATTCTGATTATTGACTTTATATGACTTTATAGTTTTCTAATCTATCCCAAGCAGCATTGAGAGAAACAGTTAAAATGAACAGCGTTCCTCAGAGGTCATTTGTACTGATCATATCTCAGTAAAACAAATATGCAGCTGGCTTGGCTACCTTTCTTGTTAGTTTAAGGTAGTTTCAAGCATTTCTTTTGACAGTTTAAAGATGGCAAGTTCTAAGAGCAACTATACAATGGAGAAGTGCTGTATTATTGTACATCCAATGTAACGAAATAATGTTATCTAAGAGTTGTTTCCTTCCAGCATCTTTCTGATTTACAATCTTTTCTCACCAGGCTTATCCCAAGCGGGCTAGGTTTAGGCAGCCCAGTATGCTCGGAAGCATTGTTTGATTAATGAACTCTTATTTGGAGTTATTCATTAGATTTCTTGCCTTTGAGACTCTCTTAATTAGCTAAGTGGAAAGGCTCTCCTATCAGTACACAGACAGATTGTGATATTTTGACGACACACATAAGATAAAATAATGTTAATCATGTTCAAATAACTAGGGAAGGGATGGCAGATTGTTGAGGGTATTATTCTTTGGGGACGTTTTGTTCCACATAAGCCCTGCCTCCCCCCAAAAAGGCAGGGCTGTGCAGCATGTGCTAGAAAGCTGGAGCAAAAATGCAGCGTACTCAAAAGACAATGATGAACTATTCCCTAAAAGTACAGGGGTTTCCCAACAGTAGGATCAAATCTGCAACAGCCTAAGGACAGAGTGATGGATCTGGCAGTGAGTGCTTAGCAATGCCGGATTTTTCAGTATTGCCAATAGGATGAACAATACCAAAATCCCTTGCATTTCATAGGGACCTTAAATTTTTGAAGGAAGATGAGGGGTAGCTTTGGTTTGGGGCTGAATTGCATTTGCTAGAAGGCTTCAGAAGTAGAGAAGGTGAAGCCCCGTGGGCAGGTTCTTTCTCTAGAGAGAAGGATGGATGAATGTCTCTCTGAGATTATTAATTGGAAGCAAATTCAGTTAAACGACAAATCAAACATTCTGTTATTGATATTGATTTTCAGGTTTTCTCTTGACCATGGAGACATGGGCACTATGCATGTCAGACATGCATACACAGATCTCTCCAGGGGGACAAAAGTAAACTCTTTACTGATACAGAAATGAAATCCTGCAAGGACTTTTGTCTTCCAGAACAGCTGGACAACCTACAGAGTCTGGGTGGCAAGACAGGGCCATATGAGCAGCAGTTCATGCTAGTCCATTGATTTCTTTCTTTATTTTTAAGGCACTCACAAGAATGTGTATCTCTTCATGCAAGTCTTCCGTCACTCAAAAGAACTCTTCACCTGGACTCTGTTTTATACTTACATTTATCCTATTAAAAGATTTTGGATTGAAGAAACTTAACACACTTAATCTTGTACGTCACTCTCTTCCCTTCGCTGCATGTGTGTGTTTTTAATATCATTATCTGTTTTGAATTCCATCAAACTGGCACGGGAATTTCAAACAAGTCCAAAACTCTTAGCAGTTGCCAAAAACAGTGCAAAATAAGAATACCCCTCTTAAAACGGTTTTCTCACATGAATGTGAGAAACTATGCCAGAAATGTAACTAATGGTGCTGATGAGCTTACAGTTTATAATTGCAGCTGAGCATGTCCCTGAAATCAAAGGCTTTGAAATCATTTTTGTTGTCTGAATTGAGTGATGCATTTACTGTTTTGCCCTTCATTAGGCTGAAGGGACTGATCTCCTTAGTTTGGTCTCTATTTGGAGCTGGAAGAAAGCTAGACTATTCGATATTTTTTTTGAGCTGTTAGTTATTCCCTTGCTTTCCTTTAGTAATGCTGTGAAAACAGGATTGTTCTTGTCTGTACTTAATATGGCTAGAAAAAGAGTAGAGAGCTTTAATTCAAGAATTAAAATTGGATTATATTAAAGTATTGAAGATATATGCTAGAAACATTTTAGCAATCTCTAGAACACTTAAGATATAGGGGAGTGAAGGAAGAGCTAGACATTCAACATTAATTTGAGGTTCTTAATTGTGATTAAAACTAAATCAAAAATTCCTCAAGCCCTAGCAAAGTGGCTTCAATCTGGACTAAAAAAAAATCCTGATAACTCACAGAAGTGGTAGTTAGAAAGATGCTGTCTTATAGCCTTGCATCTCAAATGCTGGGGTTGTTTGGGCTCTAATGAAAAGCATAATATATTCCTTCGAATTAGAGAGATCTCTGATTCAATACTGGCAAATTTTTGAAAGTTTTTAGATTTTTTCAACCCAACAAATGATGCTAATATGTCCAAAAAATGCAAGCAAAACCTGTTGCTTCTAACTCATGAAGTATGTATGTGTTTTTCGTATTTTTAATTTAGTAGGTGTTGAGAGCCCCTCTCAGTGTATACCTTGTCCTTATGATAGTGCTAATCACATAGTGTTTATAGCTGCCCTTCATGGCATCAGGCAGTCTATACACTCTGGTTTGTTTTCCAGGTCTCTCCTTGTGTTAGGAAAAATGATGTGACTAGCAAATGGAATTAGACTTTTCCTCTCTTATTTTGTAACCCAAGGTCTGGTGTGCTGCAGTTAAGTACATAAGGAGATTATGTCACATTAATCTGGAAGTGGAGGGATGCTTTAGGTAAACAACGATGCGCCTCACTGAAGGCAGCTGATTAAACAGCTTCACTTCACGTGGGCATTTTTTCTTACCGAGATCCAGAAAGACTGAGCAACTTCCAAGTGCTCAAGAATCCCCTACGAAAATTAACCTGCTAAAACTAAGTACTTTGTATTGCTCTGCCTGTCTGAGAAACAGAAAAGACTCTCCCTAAATGGAAAATAATTGACGTTTTTGCCTTTCTGAATTCTCTTTGCTGTCTCGGATAATAATTTCTCGAAGTATGGCTAAAGATATGCTGGATAGTGATGGCTACAGCTCACCAGGCCTCAAAGATTTTTACATGGTAACGTGCCTGGTATCCTGAAGGAGTGATTTGCATTCAGCAAACCGACTGCATCTCATTTGCCTTCTCCTTTGATGCCGTACTACATTCCTAATGAAAACCAGATCATTAGTTGGGTCTGTGGACCAGCAGCCCTGTTTCTTAAGGCAGGGAATAAATCTTTTCCGCTTGCTTGTGAGAAACCTGGCTTGCTTTGAGTGGTTGGAGCATACTCCCCTAACATGAGAAATGAGCATGCTGATGGTTGGACTTTCTTCTGGTTTCATTCCGTGTTTTTTTTTTAATGAAGTAATTGCAGCAGAGGCTGATATCCTGAGAAAGCTTTCCAGTGTTGTATTGTTCACAGCGTGGTTGTTTTGGCAAAAATTCATGGTGGCAGTACATGATAATTAACAGTCCTGTATCCACACTTCTTTTCCACCAGTCGGTTATACCCAAAGTTATACCCACATTTGTTACTTCCAGTAACGCAATGAAGATGCAGGTGTTCAGGAGGACTTTATGCTGCAGGAGAAGTGCTAAGACTGGAGCCTCTGACCAAACATCTCTAACTGCAGTAGTCCAGGAAGCCGACAAAGAGCTCCCCCAGGCCTTCTTACAGTAGCTTACAAGCAAAAGCCAAGCTTAGAAGCCTTTGAGGCCAGTTAGATTCTGCATGACAAATAACAGCAAACCTTAAATCCTGGGAATGGTGTGTGTGCTCTCTTGGCCAGGTGGGAGCAGTTATTTGGAGAGCACACTTAGGCGCGTACTCTAGTGCTGCCCTGCAGCCTGGGTCCCAATCTCAAGGGATTCAGGCTGGTCCTGCTCTCACTTCGCTGCCCTGTACAACCGCTCTCGCGGCGCCGGTGGTTGTGGAAGGTGAAACGCAGCTTAAATGGCTATTGCCAGCAGGCAGCAGGTAACGGTGGGTGCGTGGCAGGAGCGGAGCTGAAGGAATTTCAAGTGCAAACCTGCTGCTTGCTAGCTGCAGCTGCTATGGGCTTGCTCCAAGCGTTGATAAGACCTGGACCAAAGAACTGCAGATTTGGGGCTGCATTGCTCTTGGCAAAGAAGGATGGAGGTGAAACCAAGCCAAGGGGCTGAGCACACATCCTGCCCCTGCCTGCAGGGTTAGGACAAGTGAGGGCAGGCGCTTCACCTTCTGGCCGGAGGAGACATCCTTTAGGTCCTGGAGGTCAGGAAGGGATGGGAGGAACTGATGGGACAGCAGGAACTGATGTGACTTTCTGCCTGGCCTTTCCAGCGCGGAGACTTGAGGAGGGTGATGCAGGGGGCAGGGAGCGAAGGCCAAAGCTCCAGCCTTGTTGGTTTGCAAACAAACCCCTGCGCTCCGTTCCCCTGTGGGTTGTCACTTGCTCTGCCTGGCCTCTGACAGCAATGCCCAAGGATGTAGAGGCTTATGATGCCTCATAGCAGGGCTCTTAACGCAGGAAGAAAATTCCTCTTGCCTGCGTACGTGTCTTTGTCAGTGGAGGAGCTGAGAATAGGGCCCATACGGAGCTCTCCTACGTGACTGCTCTGTGTGAGATTACTCTGGGGGGATGTTACCAAAAAGCTGCTTGTTTCAGAAGTTAACAGTGTAAGTGAGCTCCGAGTCAGTGCAACGCAGAATAAATAGAGGCAGAAACTCTGCTGATCCAGCTGTGTGCAGCATATAGGATTAGGGATAGGGGAATCTGTAATGAAGAAAAGAAAATTGTTCATCTACAGGTAGCCACAAAGATAAAATTAGTGTTTTCCTATTTTTATTTTTATTTTTTTAAAGGCTTTACCATTAAAGTTACATATTTATAGTTTTTGAAAGACAACAGGTACACATGCCAAAATTGCATTTAGACACTATGGGGAAAGGCAGGGCTGCAAAGAGCCATTTGTCTGTGTATAGCAAGCAGATGGTGGCTGGTGGTTGAACTTGTTAGGGGACACTGAATTAGCAGCAGTGCTGTGTTGCTTTTTGAAATATCACATTTTCTGATAATAAAATGTATTACTAAACTCAAGGTTTTGTAGGCATATGAATAGATTTGCATAATAACTTTACGAAAAAAGAAAAGAAAAGCACAAAGAAAAACAATTTAAAAAGTAATGCTAGCCGCAGACAGCCTGAGCAAGGTGCTCTGCAGTGTGTAGACTTAGAGAAGAATCGCAAAGCACCCAAGCTGTGTTTTAAAATAAAAAATAAAAATAAGCAGACTGGAGCTGTCTTTTCTTCTCCCTACGTATGTAGCTAAAGCAATAATTGAAGATGGAGATAATTGGATGCCACTGCAGTGATATTCATACTGATATATGAGAGATCAGAATCCCTGATAAGTTTTCTAGACTTGATATTCATCAGCTGATCTGGTGAGCAGATCATTGGCTCCTTAAAACCCTAAACTGATTTAATGTGTGCATTATTGTAAATAAGATTATTTCCACCTCTAATCTAAGAGATACACCATGGATTATCACAGCTGTCTTCAATATTTTACTTTTTTTGATCTTAAAAATTGCCAGAATTGGAAAAGATCCCCAACTAAAAATTTATTTTAAAATATAGCTAAATTGAAAGCTTATGCTAATATCAATCCAAGTTATCTTAACATATTGATATAACCCTTCTTCTGTAAAAAGGGGCCAGGCCAATATGCAGCATGACACTAGGTAGAGTCAAGTAATATAGGTGGAATCATTCATTTACTAAAACTTTTGCTTCCATATTGAAAAACTCTGTATCAGAATAAGGCAAAAGACTGGTTTTGAAAATGTGTGACAGAAGTCTGTGCCTGGTCAGTTCTGAACTTAGATAGGGCAGTAGACTCCCTGTGGAGTTATTAACCAGTAGAATGGCTCTTAAAAAAGAATCTTGCCTTTTGGGAAGGAAAAGTTGGTCTTCCTTCACAGAGTCTGAGAGAAATTAATAATTTCCATCCAGTTCTATCCCATAGGTATCAATTGTTATGTATAAGGTTAGAAGAAGAAAATGTCCCTCTGCCTTTATTGTGCCATTGAGGTCTATATGTAATGCACCAAAAATTCCTCTGGGTGCTTCTTGCAAAATGATCAGTGATCCATGCAGAATAGGAAATACAGTTTACAGCTTAGGTTAAAATAATACATCGGACGGACACACTCAATAACTACAAATGACCAAAGGGTACTTGGAACATAAGGTGAAGTGATATTCCAAACAACATTACTTTATATTTTGATTTCTTCTTGTTGTTACTTCAAAACTTAGAAAAATACCTTTGCCCAAAAGTGCTGGAAGAGGGAGAAGAGATTAAAATGCTGTATGTGTCACACAGATGGGCAGGCAAGGTGCTAAAGAGTAAGTGATGTGCTGGAGGGCCCTGTGCAAGCTGGTACCCAGACAAATTCCTGGTTATTATTCTTGGATTGCTAAACATGCTGCATTTGAGAACTACTCGTTCCCAGGATGGAGTGGCAGTTGGTTTTCTCTCCTTTTTTTTCTTTTCTTTTTTTTTTTTTTTCTCCCTTCCTCCCCTATATTTATTTATTTGAAAATACAATTTTTTTCAGCCTTTTCTTAATGGTTGTATCAGGAGCATAACCTCTAGTTTTTCTTTACAGAGGCTTGTTTATATTAGCTTTTTATCAGTCTTGGTAGATGCCACTCCCCCCCATATCTATAACCCTAGAAACTAGAAATCTGGCCTTGTGTGGGAGTTTTTGGATTTTGCAGTACGTGGTAGGTTTGCTGCCACATGTGCTGTATTAAGTATTTGTTATTGCCTGCGCAATCTAAATTTATGTTCTTGTAATCTGTGCAATTAAATTTAAAAGACTATTAAAATTTGGCTGTAGTAAAAATCAATGCGTCTCAAAATCCCATCTTCCTGACGGAAACGCTTACTCAAACAATCCGTAATGCAATTAAATATCATCTTCCCACCTCGCTGTGCAGTGCGGGGTGCTGTTCAAGAGAGCTCTGCCAGCTCCAAGTGCTTCCTTGCAGTGGTGGCAGCTGCTGTAGGCGATGCGAGATAAGCTGGGAAAAATATATATATGGAGAGACGTGTCCTGCCTAGCGCTATTGCTCCTCAAATTTGCTTTACGCTCCTAGGGAATCATATGGTTTCTTCTGGCAGAAGAGGCTGCCAGGCCAAGGAAGCTGCAAGGAACCTTCAGCAAAGGCTCTGGCTATAGGTGAAGGTCCCATACACGGTACGAAGTCCAAGCTGTGCCCAAGTGGCCATGGCTGGCCATGGGGCGGTCTCGCTGAGCAGGGCCAACGGGAGGCTGAGCAGCATCCGGTGTGTTGGATATGGACCTGTCCAAGATGCTGGGGATGCTCTGGGTCTGTGACTTTAGGGGAAGTCTAGAAAAGTTGTTTAAGAAATCTGGAATCCTGAAAGGTCTGCTCTTCTTGGCTTCCCATAATTTGCACTTCAGATAAAGGAAGTGCAGCTGGTCCTCTTCTTAACCCAACGTCAGAAGCAGGGATGGGCCAGAAATCTGTCTGAACGGCTTTTATGTCCTCATGAAGTGTTTTAGGCAATAGATCTCTTGTATTAATTAAAAAATACTGAACAGAGGAACTTCTGAGAACTAAAAAGTAAACATGATTTAAATCAACTAGTGGCATTTTGTGTAATAATTCATGTAGGAGCAGAGTAACCTTTTAACCTAACTAAAGAGAAAGGGGAAGTTCAACTTAGTGATTTGGAGTAGTTTTAGCAGATCTGTGCAAGGGGTAATAACTGTCATCTTCACTGTTGTATGAGAGCCTGAGGGAAAATGAGTAAATTAAAAAAGGTATATTTAACTTCATTATACTTTAAATATCCCATATGCAATTTAGATGGAGCTTTGTCCTCCACTGATATGCAAATGTCTTGGTCTGTGGGTAAATTTAATACAACCAAATCCTTTTTACCGTTCTCTGATCCATAGCAGCCTGCCAAAACTTGCCAAGCTCAGATCTTATGTGACGCCACTGATAAAAGTGACATTTAGCTATAGTAGAGGACTACTGGCGTGTTGTGATGGAGGCTTCTATAACCACGGAAAAAGCATTTTCCCTCAACTGGAAGCCACGGCATTAATATTGCATCTATAGGATCAGCTAGCTAGGAAGGCACATTGGATTTGGATGCTGTGATAGAGAGATGGAACTGCTGGGGGGCTTTCGTTTGTTTTATTATTCTGTTGCACAAAATGCAGCTGTTTTTTCCTTTTTTTTGTGAGCTTTCCGTTTTGTAAAACTGCTTCCTTTCTGTAAACTGAGTATCAAAATGTCCTTTCTTATATCTGTTTTTTATTTTTAACTAGAGCTACTTTGATTTTTTATCTTTTATTTGAGCAAAATCAATTAAATTTTTTTTTTAATGCTCAATGGAAGTTATTTGAAGTTTCTGATTTAGTGAAAAATTTTCTTATGGAATGAAAAGAGAAGGGAAGACTTCTAAAGTCTTGCTATGCTCTTAGGGATGGGAAATTTTTTCCAGGATCACTCTACTGAAGTACATATAATTTTTAGGAGTAGCAGCAGAATGGAGAATGGCTCAAGAGGCAGAACTGGAGCCTTCTTAATACACAGATCTCAAAATGGCCTTTAAGAAAAATAGGCTTTGAAAGGCATTAAGTATAACCAGAGGGTTTGCTTGAAGATGTGTAACATGGGAACTGTCAGATGTTCTTAGTTTCAAGGAATCTCACCTGAATGACTTCATATTCTGACCTTTACTTTTGCACGCAGTCTCTGGCCATCCCAAGGTACTGCCCAGTCATTTGGAGTGCTGGTATCCAAGCAAGTTCGTCATTTAAATTGACTTAAGTGTGATGAACCATCCACGCTATGTGTGATGAGGGAGGAGGTGATATAAATACATCTAGATGATATATCTGCAAGACAAGCGACACAGGGATAAATCTGGTGACTTCAACACCTCATTTTACAGTATTTGCTGAGTTCCTAGCAGTGGCATTTATGTGCATGCTTGCAGCTAGTGGATTTTGGAGTTGCTCCTGATGATGTTCAAGCAGGCAATGCTTTTGTCCTCTTCTCCTCATTACTCTTATTTAACTCGTAGTATTATTAGGGATTAATTTAAAAAGAGCAACACCCTAATAAATATTCCAAAATAAAAAACAGTTGCTTTTCTGAAACACTTGACACACAGAGGAGGAAATTCAGGCATTCTTTACATCAACCTCATTTTTCGCAGTGCAAGCTCTGCCTGGTTTTATTTGTGAATTATCTACTCAGCTGTGACTTTCCCTCAAGATCACACAGTTATAGAAATGAAAGATGTCAAGTGTTGTAACTGGAGAAAAGTTATTCTGCTTTCTGCTCTCTCCACTGGGAAGGAAGGGAAGGAATTAAGACTATGAGGACAAGAGAACCCATTGAAACTAGGATTGATTTCTTTTTTTTTTCTATTGAGTAAATTTTGTACCTTGAACTTGAGGTTTGCAGAGTTCAAACTTTGAGAGCCCCTGAGACTTTGGCAGGAATTTAGCGTTGCCACATATGGTTCAGATTACTGTAAAAGGAACAGACTGTGGCTTTGCAGCCCTCCGCGTTTTGACCTTGCACCCACTGGTGGCAGAGCTCCTCTGACAGCCGGGCTGCAGAGCAGTCCTGTTGGCACCGTTTCTATCCAGCCCCAAATGATGTCTTGAACAGAAATAAGATACTCCAGCAAAGAGGTACACGAAAGCAGCAACTTGGTCTGAGTGCTGTTTTAAGCATGCAGGGGCTTTATTTTACCTCTTAGCACATTACAGAAGAGTGAAATGTAGGGACACTTGGATGTTGAAACCGCAGCAATATTTATTGCCCTGTGATGCAGGGTACTCCCTAATTGAGCCAGCAGCACGTATTTATTTTCAGGTGGTGCAATGCATCTTCCCAACATGCATCCTGACTACTTGAGAGTAATTTGCAGCTTGTATTTCTCTGGTGCCCTGTCCACTTTTTGGTTTAGTTCTTTGCAGTACATTGACAAGCACTGGAGCAGTTGAGAGGCTGCCTCTTAATTGCTCTGGACGGTGCATTAGGGGAATTCATCACCGTCTTCAAAGAGCTGCTTTGGAAAGAGAAGCTGCAACAACATAGCAGCATTAAGAACAATCAATAGTGAAACACGCTGTTAAATAAAGACAATTAGTGATCATTTAAAATCTTTTTTACAAGGAAAATCTGATTTTTAACTGGTGTATTAAAGTTTCTGAACTGGAGCATTATTTGGAAGCAGTGGTAGTGCATGAATGTGGTACTTTGGGGCATGCAGGTGTTCTAAGCTTTGAAAATCTTGCCTGCGTGAGTAGTTTGTTTTTTGGGAATGGAGGATCAAGGTGTCATTTTGGCACTCTCACCTGTGAAATGTCGATTGCAAAAGAAGCTGCAAATGTGTTACAAGAAACTGGGCATATCTGTTGCAAAAAAACGAAAATGCAATATCCTCTAAAACTGAGGACTCCTCCCAAACCCTTTGGTAGCAGAGCATCTCTGCTCTTTGATGGGGAGCTAGACATCCACCTCCACCCATTCTCAGCAACGTGGAAGGGGTCGTTTTTCTTGTGAGAGCAAAGAGAATATTGCTTGGCTCTTTCCCCTCCCTGCCCCATGAGGAGATGAGTAATGACACAAATTTGTCACCGCGAAGGTGGTGATAATTGCACTAAGTAGCTGAATGTTTCAGCCAACAGAAATAACCTCGAGGCTGAACTGTGCACAGCCTGGCATGTGTGTGTGCGGGGGGGTTAATCAGTTCCAGAGTTATTTTCCTTACTGCCAAAAAACAAAGAGGAGGGAGTAAAAATCGGTGGGGTCATCTCTGGCTTGCCCTGGTTCAGCTCAGACTTACTCTGGAAGAAATTAGTATCTATTAGTTAATAAAAGCTGGTAAATAGAGCACCCCTTCAGGCAAGCAGCAATGATTCCCTTACAGAGATAAGCACTCGTCTGCATGGATGCAAAACTTGAACCGAGTAGATTTTCCAACCTGACCACAAGAGCAAGGAGTTGTTGTGTATTTTTCCTGCCCCTTTTTGTTGCATCTGAGCAGGAGACAGTTCTGTAATGCTGATGCGCTTTGGCAGGTAGCTCTGAATTTGCTTCCCCCAAGGGAAAGAAGGGAAGAAAGCAGAACTTAACGTTGCTCTCGTGTGCTGAAAACCAACCTAGGTGAGGCGAGCTCCTCTGAGTGCAATGTGATTTGTGCCTAGAGCATGTAATGAAAACCCTTCGATCGCTATCCTAACCTTTATCAAAAACTTGAAACAGGTGATTATTTTGAATAATGGGGTGATAATTCCCCTTTTGAGTGGGAAGTAACAAAGCATTTATCTATTTTTTGTTGTTATTTTTTTCTTTGTTGTGTTGCCTTCACCAAAATGATATTTTTCTTGGTATTTAGTTTAATTTTAGCAAGAATCCAAAGAGGAAAAGAATAGCCCAAGATGAGTGAATTCTGCCTCCAGAATTGGCCTTGGGTTTTACAATAAGTCCCTGCAATTGCTTAGTCTCTTTTGTTATGTCTCTTCCCTTGGAAACAAAGCATAATACCATTAGCTTGATCTAAACCCATTTGTTTTGCCTCTTGAAAACAAAACACTTCTTCCTTCCTCTGTCTAAGCAACATCAATTAGTTTAGTCATGCTGGCAATATATGCAAATGCAAGATAAAAATGAGGTCTGGTATTGTTTAAAAGCAAGAACTGACATAAAGAAAAAAGCACACAGAAATAATTGAGAGGGAGGATGGTGAAGAAAACTTGATATGCTCTTAAAAGCAGAGGTAAGATGCGTTTTAAATGGAATAATGTCATTTGTAGTTTTAAAATCCTGCCTTTAAGAAGGAATGTGAAAATTGGGGGTAATCAAAGCAGAGGGCTGAACTGTGCTGCAATGGCAATGATAATATTACGATGATAGCATTGATATATAATAACATATATAGTATTGATATGGGTGTAGAATGGATGCTGGGATAGTGCTTTCCTGAATGCCTAGGTGTATGAGCTAGACTTAGTCAATGACAATATTTACACTTATTATAGTTCTATCTGACAGATTTTCTTTTTTTACACATTGGATATCTGCAAAATCAGAGAGATTGTACTTAAAAGACCCTTTAACCCTCTAAGAAGTCTTATATCAAGAATGAAGTAAATTGGTAGAGTAATATGGACAAACCTAATGGGACCTACTGTATGCTCAGCCTTATGAATAAATAGCAGAAAATATTCTCGAGAGCAAGGCCAAACATTTGAAAACTACAGATCAATGACTAATCTTCTGTATAGACTTCGCTTTCCCTCAAAATTCCCTTTGGGTTTTGTGCACAAATTTTCTATTAAACTAAATAAAAATAAGACTCAATGATTACAATTGTGCTTGAAAATAATTTGGGATCCTGATGTTAATAATTGATTTCAGAACAAGTTAAATTTTGGTCCATAATATGCTGGAGGTTCATCAGCTTCCTTCCCTGCCCTTCTTGTATTCACAATTCAAGATGAAGTTTTTTGGTCACAAATTACTGTTTTCCACTTCCTCTTACCATCAGTGTTTTTTCACAGGGGCATGAAATGAGAGTGTTTGGGTTTCTAGACAAGTCAAGACAAGAGGGTGTTTTTTTTTTTTTTTTAAGCACACAGCATTATATTTAATGGTCAGTTATGAAAAATGGTTGTGTTTGTATTGTATAACACGGATGAAAATAGCCTGTGAATGTGTGCACCTTGCAGAAATAACCGATAAACTTCTGTGCAATTTCTTGTTAATACTGTGTGTTAAAATAATAGGAAAATGAGGTTAATGAAAGAAGGCTTTCTGACCCAGAACTGCTGTGTGCTCTCTGCAAGTGCAAATCATCTTAACCTTGTAACTCATGTGGAATCAACTTTTTTTTTTTTTTATTCTTCCCTCCTTGGGTTTTCTTGTGGCTATCAAAGGCAATAATAAAACTATTTTGGAAATTGAGATTATAGATGTATTGGGAATGAATTTGTGCTACTGTTCAGTCTCCAAGGAACTTGGGAGCATGGAAATGATTTACACTGCTGGAACCGATTATGTTGTGAAGATAGTCAGCAATATTGCTACTAGTGGCAACTTAGGGTTTGGGATTTTTTTTTGTAAGTGTTAGAAAGATTAGGGTTATTTTACAATTAGGTTTTCGTCTTATGTTTGTAGGAAGATATGTGCAAAACCTGGTGTGATGATTCACAATGGGATTTGTAGGTGAAATTCCTTATGGTAGTCATTTTGGGGAACTTTAAGGAATGTCATCCACTTTTATACTTGAGTGGCTTTCCATATTTTTTTTTTTTTTTTTTTTTTTGTTTGTTTTCTATTTTATTTGTTTTTTTAATGCGACTTGGATCTTGGATGCCCTAGGCTGTAGAGTCCAACCCACAGGACGATCCTGCCCAGGAGGATTGCCCTGGGGATGTAGCGGCAGATTTCCCCTTTCTTCCTAACCTCTCTTGTGGCTGATGTGGGCGGTTTTGTCCCATCTCAGGCTGGGATTGACACACCAGAACTAGCTCTTGAGTGTCTTAAGTTGCTTCCTTTAAGTTGCTGCCTCCGTTTCATAACGGGGAGGCAGAGCCGGTCACTTTTGCACGCTCTTCCCTTCCTCCCACAGCATCATGCAAGTATCTCCGCCCAAAAAGTAGACGCAGAGGAAGATAAATGACATCTGGATTTCCTCAAAGCCTGTGGCAAAGTCCCTCTAATAGGCTTTAAAGGAAAATAAAATAAGCTGACTTAATGTGTGAGTGCTGGGTTACTTTCTTGGATCAAAAACAAACCAAGGAGAAGACCACGGTAAATTGCCTGTTACAATGTGGGGAAAAGATTAATAGTGAAAAATGCCAATTCCTTTGGCATAGGACTTAGACCACAAAGATAAATTCAATAATCAGTGATCTAGGAAGGAGTATTAAGGGAAGGTAGAGAAAAGTGTCATTCTGGGTGATGGATCATTTGGGAAGGTATTCCAGAAAAACTCCACAGAAGCAGGTAAATGGTAGATTTAGGGTTGATAAATAGAGTGTGATATCTGAATGGTGGTATGGCATAAATGCTTAGTTTCATATACAGAGATGGAATAGCAAGCATTGAAATTATTATTTTTTTTATGTCCATTATGGTGACAGAACACCTTTGCCATATAAAATTTCTTTGGCATATAAAAATAGTAAATCAAGTAAATGGAAGATCGATAAATTGAACACGGAGATGAAATTTAATACTCATTAATGTAGATTATATTTTTGTTAGGCAGAGAAAAAACTCAAGAGTTTACGGACTTAATAGCCACACAAAGAATATCCATAGCTGTTATTAAAAGGGTTAAGCAAAATACATAGAGGTTTTGTTTTACTCTGCCATAAAGGATAGGTGCAAGAAAGGAAACCAATTTCTCCAGAAGTTGTGCATAGAGACTTTTCAATTTTTTTTCTGAAGTACCCTAAACAGGCAACCATGCCAAGTGTCTATAAAAAAGACTGGTAGAGAAGAACACTTTTATGCTCCTGTCTTAGGAGCTCCTGTCTTTTAGTTTGTGGTTTCTGTGAGCTGATGCCTGGAAGAAAAAGCTCTGAAGAGAAGTAAACCCTGTCTGGCACTGTTCCATATTGGAGGTTTTGTGTTGCAATATGTTTTTGGATTCATATCTATATTTTAAGCTGTTTTGATGGTCTTTGAACCTGCAAGATCCTTCAATATTTAATTTTTTTATTTTTTTTTTTAACCTTGAAAATTGTAATGTTTTCCAACTGCAAGGTGCCAAAACTGGCTATTTGGTCTACAAGGACAATATATTGCATTAAACATTTTATATTTTAGGGAATTTAGTAATGATCTGTGAGACTTTCACGCTTTTACAAGGTAACAAATGTTCTCTGTATATATTCTAAGATTGTCAAAGAAATGTCTTACAAAAACCTCCCTGGGAAATAACTTACCTTCTGGCAAGGTGGATGTGTGTGTTACTACAGCTTAAAAAACCTAAACTGGGGGGTCCTCCCCAACTTTCTGCTAACCTGATAGTAGAGAGCAGCTAAAACACCTGCCACTTACCTAGCCAATATTTGCAATGAGATTTTTGTGCAGCTGACTAGTGCGAGCTCTGGCTCTGCAAAGAAATTAAACCAGAGTGTTTATTCATCACCACCTGCCGCTCTGTGAGCAACAAGACATAGAGCTGTATGTGGCTGAGAGACAAATGTCCAAAAAGGAGAATGTGTAAAGGTGTGGGAGGAAGAGCACAGAAATTGTAAGGGAATGGCACGAGGTTTGACATCACTTGTATGTCAGCTCTATCTGAAAGAAATAATGCAGGACTGTAAAGAAAATATAAGTAATATCAGTTTGCTTCAGGTTGGTAGGTTGTCTTTTGCCATCTCTACCTCTATATGCAGCTTAGCAAGATAACAAATGCCAAAATATTTAACATATACCTTCAGAATGGCTCTGTTTCAAGATCACTAGGCTTCTCTAGTGATGATGAAATTTTAAATTTTATTTATGATTACTTCTGAAAGACTTTATTCCAAAGTGTATCCCCTTCTTCAAAGTTTCTAGACTGTTTTTCCAAGCAAGGAACAGGTAGATGCAGAGCCTCTCCAGCTCATATTAGACCTGTACTATTGCTTGGCCCTGTCTTATATTAGACCTGTGCTGTTGCTTGTCCCTGTTGTCTTCTAGCAAGAGCCGTAGGTTGATGTGCAGCTTGAGGAGTTCAGTTCCAGCGAGGTAGGTCTGCGTATGGTAGCAAATAATGTGTAGAAAAGTGTGAACTTGTAGGAATGAATAATGTGTTTCAAAAGACATGTTCAAAGTGGGTAAGAGTGGGATCTCCAGCCTGAATTGCAAACACTTGTATTTTCAGCAGCGGTGATTCGTGTTCTGTGGTTAACTTTGGTTGCAACGAGAGAAGTTAATAATGGTGTTTAGCTTAGACATGTCTGGAAGAGTTGGGCTGAAGGAGGGAATCTACCCTAGTAGGAATTAAATAACCAAGCCAAACAGGATTTGGCTCCCTTAAATTCTGGGTATTACTGTTTCCAGTTACTTAGCCCATAGTCGAGTGAACGTTTTGGTGAGCTCCACGTGGCCATGTACAGATACACCAATTAAAGCTTGGTGTGTCGGGCAGCTGGCAGACCGCTGGGGGTGGTGGGGGAAGCAGGTGATTACCTGCCTGGCTCACGACCCACAAAAACCTCTCCTTTCTATTCAAATCTGTGACAGAATGAAGCCCAAATTAAGCATCTTCAATGGGAGATTCTTGAATAATCCAATGCAAAAGGTCATTTAGTACAAAAGCATAAAATGTCAAGGAAAAATCCTCTCGGCCCAACTTTGCTGCAGCTGTGTTAATTGGGGATGTTATCTGCGGTGATATTTCTCAGGTAAATGAGTCAACTAAATATCAAATTTGGTGTGTGCCTACGCATTAAAAATGAATGAGTTGCTTTCTTTCTCTTTTACATCCCTGGGATTTATAGAACTTTCCATGGCTAAATACTGTTTTTTATTTTCTCTTTCTATAGAGACTTTCATGTGCTAGCCTTCAGTAGCTAGTGAAAAGTGATTAGCTCAAGGTTTATATCCAAGTTTCTCCATAACCTTGGATACAATACAATAAAAGTCCTGAAGAGTTGAAAGCTGTCATTTAAGAATGGAAATAATAAAGCAGAAAATTTATTCTGGCAAAAAGAAAATATATCTTTATCCATCTACCTCGTAGGAAAAATAGCTCTGTGCTTGTCTATTTGGTTTTTACAGGGTTTATGTTGCAGTCATTTTGGTATCCCTTTAAACATAGGAATTTAGGCAGGATCTTGAAAAATAGATTTGCACTCTGTTTTTTCTCATTTTGCTTGTTTAATATTTTCCAAAGGGGACTTTGCCCAGTTCAGAACCTGCCTGTGCAGACATTTCCCGTGGTCTGTGTTGCCACAGACTCAAGGCTCGTGGCTTGAGCCGCTCGGCTGCACTAACCTGGGTGCAGTGAATGGAAGATACGACATGAGAGACCTCACGGGTGACATATGGCAGATCCTACACGTGACCCATTTCCCAGCCATGCAAAGAACAATGTCTCTTATATAAATTTCAGAGGTTAGGGAGAAGCTGAAGACCATGAGTTATTTCAGTGTGTTTTTCAACCGCTTTTAACTGTCCCTAGCAATTCTTGTGCTTTATTTTGTTTTTGCTTTTTGTTTTTAAAGAAATGTGTATATGTATGCAAATACATACATATGTTCCATTGAAATGCAGAGATTTACAGGAATTGTGGCTATGCCTTTATAACATGGTATCCGTGTGGCAACTACGCTGCTGTGCTGCAGCAATTCTCACCCATTTCCCATTAATTCTATATTAATGATATTTTGATGTGATCCTCAGAGCATGGTCCTAATGCATTTCATGCTTAATAACATGTGAATTAAACCTGCGCTTGTCTCAGCTTTTTGCAAGCTACATTTTTAATAGAGTATAGCAGAAAACAATTCAAAATATTAAGAAGTTCTCATTATTTCATCAAGGCAATCCGGTTATCAACTAGATGCTTACAGGCCTGCTTTGTTGGGTGGAAAGGGGAAAAAAAAATGTAGATCACTGGTGTGAATGGCAGCAAATCCTTCCTTGCTCTGCTGGCAACGCTGTGATCACCTTGGGCTCAGGGGCTCATGTGGTGGCCCCTGTGCAGCTGTAAAAGCACCTTAATAATTTGGGTGTTAAGATAGTGGGCAGGAAAGAGGCCCAAGGATGGAGGGAAGAGCCAACACAGTCACATTCCTCACGGGCGGCCGTAACACCGGTACATAAAAATCAATATATAGCTGTTGTTCAGGGCATCCAATGACTTCTGAACAGCTTCCCAGCAAGTGGGGAAACCCAACAATTAGTGATCAAACGATAGGACTTTTTATCAAAAAATATTTTTTTTGCTGTCAATTTGCAGGTGTTTGGGGTCATCTTTCCGTAGATTTGTGGGTGTTTGGGGTCTCTTTTGTAGTCTCTGAATGGTTGGGGTTTTTTTCCTGTAGGGTTTTGGGTAGATTGGGGTACTTTTTTGGTGGTTTGTATGTGGTGGGTTATTTTTTTTTCCTTTGTGAGATAGTGGGTGTTTAGGGTTTTTTCCTTGTAGGTTTGTGGATGGATGGGGATTTTTTTCCTGTAGGTTTGTGGGTGGAGGGGGTCTTTTTCTGTGAGGTTGTGGGTTTCTTGTGTATTTTTCTTCTAGGTTTTCAGGTGGTTGGTGTATTTTTTCGTAGATTTGCATATTTTTTTTAATTTTTTTTTCTTGTAAGTTTGCAGGTGGATGGGGATTTTTTTTTGCCCATATGTTTGTGGGTGATTGGGGTATTTATTTGTAATTTTGAGGGTGGTTGGGGTCTTTTTCCTGTAGAATTGCAACTCAGCAATATTAACTTCTCCAGGTGTTTTTGTTTTTCCCCAGTGGCTCATATGACTTCTCAGCAGATCTTCCCCTCAATTAGCAATCAAATGATAGGATATTTTATCAAAAATCCTTCAGTACTGTTTTCATGCGTTTGAAGCTGGATGGGGCTGTTTTAAGAGGTTTGTGGGTGTTTGGTTTTTTTTCCTGTAGGTCTTGCGTAGATGGGTGTCTTTTGGGGCCTCTTCTCTGTTGGTTTCCATGTGGTTGGGGTCTTTTTTGTGTAGATAGGCAGGTGATTGGGGATCTTTCCCTGTAGGTTTGCAACTGATGTAATTCTTTTGTTCCGTATTGTTGGAAAGGGAGAGGTTGGGGATTTTTTTTCTTTATGGGTGAGGGTGGTTCAGGTCTTCTTTCCATAGGTTTGTGAGTTGTTGGGGTCTCTTTTTCCTTAGAATTGCAGGTGCAGCAATATTAACTTCTCCCGGTGTTTTCGTTTTTCCCCAGTGGGTCAAATGACTTCTCAACACAGCTTCCCCACAATTAAGGATCTAATGATATGATATTTTATTAGGAAAATTCTGAAGGATGTAGAGGTCTCAGCAGAGTCCAGCTCTGGAGCACTAGGATGGGGCTCCTTGTGGAAGCCCCAGTGGCCTGGGTGTAATAATTCCCAATGGATCCCACTCCATCCCGCTAAATCCTCCATCTCCGGAAGGCCCCGCGCTTGACAACTGAGTGGATTTTAGTGGTATTTATTTGTCTCTCCTTGTAACTGGGGATCAGGTGGGAGCCACATCTAGCAGTGGGGAAGCAGATGTGCCCTGCGTGGAAGTTACAGGTTAATCCTTGGCTTAAACCTAAGACTTAATCCTTGAAAATCTTTAATTCAGAATTTGGTCTACCCTTTAGAAACACGCATACACCAATTTTTAGCCGGCTTCTAAGATCTCATGAACATCCTAATTTCTGCAGGACTCTGTTCTATGTAGATGTCTGGGTGGTTTGGGTCTTTTTTTTTTGTGGACTTGGTGGATGGGACTTTTTTTCCGTAGGTTAGTGACTTGATGAGGATATTCTTCCTGTAGTTTTGTGGATGGATAGAGATTTTTCTTCCATAGTTTTGTGATGTTGGAGGTCTTTTCTGTAGGTCTGTGGGTGCTTGGATTTTTTTTTTTTTTCCTGTAGTTTTGCAGATGGATGGCGATGTTTTTTCCTGTAGGCTTGCGGGTGGATAGGGAGTCTTTTCCATAGATTTACACGTAAATGGGGTCTCATTCCTGTAGACTTGTGGGTAATTTTGGATTTTTTTCCATAGATTTGCAGGTGGTTGAGGTCTTTTTAGGTTTTTGGCTGGTTGGGGTCTTTTTTTGTAGGTTTGCAGCTGGGCAGAGAGTTTCTTACATAGGTTTATGGGTGGGTTTGGAATTTTTCCTGTAGGTTTGCAGCTGTTTGGGGTCTTTCTTTGGTAGGTTTGCAGGTATTTGGGGTCTTTTTCCTGTAGGTTTGCGGGTGGATATGGATTTTCTTTCGTAGTTTTGCGACCGGACAGAGTCATCTCTTTTGTAGGTGTGTGAATGTTTGGGTTTTTTTTTTTCCTGCTGGATTCTTCAAAATAATTCAGGAGAAGGAAGCAATTTTCAAAGTTGCAAAATAAGCCAAATTCCCTTTCAGGATGTGCTTCTCTTCAGGGATTTTTTGTTCTTTTTCTCATCATAAAGAATTACATCTGAAAATTCTGAAGCAATTTCAGGTATTTTTGATGTAAGAAAGGAGCCTTGCTCCACTCCAGATGGATAGGAAATACAGAAATATTTGCTTTAAAATACATACGGGGGCATAAATCATTTTTTCAGCAAGTTTCTAAGACCTGGTGAACCTCGTGCCCAGAGCAAGTTTCTCCCTTGTGAAACAAACAGGAGAAGCAGTGGCTGCTGCTGCAGTGCTGCACAGCCCTCCCTGAAACCACGTTGGTTCTGCTTATTTTATAGAGAATACTATTAAAATATAGTAAAGTATGTATTTTCTTGTGTCCTTTTCTACATTAGAACTAAAGAGTCTTGCAAAAATGGACTAGAGCTTCTTCTGACGGGCCTGGAATTTCACCGTCTGGCAGGATTATCCCTATGCGGGTCCCTTGGAGATGATGGGGTTGACATTCTCCTTGCGCAGTGTATGGAGCAAAAAATCAGAACAGACTTGAATCCGGCGCCCTGTTTTCCCTGTAAATTTATGGGTGAAATCTTTTTTTCCCCTGTACATTTGTGGGAGGATTGGGGATATTTCCTGTACACTTGAGGGTGGTTAATGTGTCTTCTCCGTAGGCTGATGGGTGGTTGGGATATTTTCTCCATAGGTTTTCTGTTTTGTAGGCTTTATATTGTAGGCTTCTGGATTGCTGGGGTCTTTTTTTCTGTAGGATTGCCAGTTTGAGGGGTGGTCTTTTTGTAGGTTTCTTGATGGTTGGGGTCTTTTCCCTGAAGTTGTATGGGTGGATGGGGAGTTTTTCCTTTTTGCTTGTGGGTGGATGGGCATTTTCTTCCATAGCTTTGCATCTTGACGTAGATTTTTTCTGCAATTTTGCAGGCGAATTTGGGTACTTTTTTGTTGGTTTGCCTGTGGTTGGAGTATTTTTCCTGTAGGTTTGTGGGTGGATGGGGATTTTTTCCATAGATTTGTAGGTGTTTAGGGTCTTCTTTCTGTGAATTTGTGGGTGTTTAGGGTCTTTTTTTTTTTTTTTTGTGGGTGTTTAGGGTCTTTTTTTTTTTTTTTTCTGTAGGTTTCTGGGTAGATTGGGGGTCTTTTCCTGTAGGTTTGTGGGTGGATGGGGCTTTTTTTGAATGTTTGTGGGTGGATCAATTTTTTCCCGTAGGTTTCTGGGTGGGTGGGGATTTATCCCTGTAGGTTTGTGGAAGGATGGAAATCTCTTTCTGTGAGTTTGCAGGTGTTTGGTGTCTTCTTTCTGTGGATCTGTGAGTGTTTGGGGTCTTTTTAGATTTGTGGTTGGTTGGGACCTTCTTTGCAAGTCTCTGGCTGGGTTTTTTCTTCTGTAGATTTTAGAAAGGTTGGGGTACTGGAAGTAGGAAGATGAGTTGGGGGGTGACTGGGGTCCTTTTTGTAGTTTGGGGGCCAAAGGCAATATTTTTTCTGTAGGTTTGGGGGTGAGTTTGTTTATTTTGCTTAATTCTTAAAAAATAAGACAGATGTAGGAAGGAATTTTCGAAGCTGCTAAACAGGCTAAATTCTCTTTCAGGACTGACTGCTCTTCAGGGAGTTTCAGTATCAGCTTAATCCTTGAAAATATTTAATTCAGTGTTTAGCCTAAACATCAGCAACACACATACAAGAATGTTTAGCCTGCTTCTAAGATCTCATGAGCATCCTAATTTCTGCAGGACTTTGTAGGAGTGCGGGTGGTTGGGGTCTCTCTTTTGTGGGTTTGTGGATGGATGGTGTTTTTTTTCCGTAGGTTTGTGGGTGGATGTGGATCTCTTTTGTAGCTCTCTGGATGCTGGGTGTTTTTTTTTCCCTGTAGATATGCGGGTAGATTGGGGTACTTTGTGTGTTGGTTAGTGGGTGGTTAAGGTCTTTTTTTTTTTTTTTGTTTCCCTAGGTTTGTGACTGTTTGTTTTTTTTTCCAGTTAATTCTTCAAAATAAGACAGGGGAAGGAAGCAGTTTTCAAAGCTACTGCATAGGCTAAATTCTCTTTCAGGATATACTGCTCTCCAGGGATTTCTTTTTTCCTTTATTTATTAATTTATTACTATAAGGAATTAATTCTGAAACAGTTTCAGTGATATTTCATTTAAGAAAGGACATCAGGAAAGTCCTGCTCAGCTCTCTCTTTCCTGGAGGTTTGTGGTTGTGGAAAGTCTTTTTTTGTAGCTTTGTGGACGGATCAGGATTTTTTCCTGTAGGTTGGCAGGTGGTTGGATCTTTTTTATGGCTTTGTGGGTATTCAGGGTTTTTTTTCCCATAATGCATTCTAAAACAATTCTGAAACAATTTCATATATCTTTTATGTAAGAAAGAAGTTCTCCAGAAACAGTTCTGAAACAATTTCAGATATATTTCGTGCATCAAAAAAGCATTTGGAAATTCCTGCTCAGCTCCACTATATGTAAAATACAGAAATATTTGATTTAATACAAGCACATCCAGGACACAATTTAAGAACATTTCTAACATCTGGTCTGGTCTAACCTCCTGCTTGGGGTGCGTTTATCACCTGTGAAAAAAACAGAAATTGGGCTACACAGTCATGACTGAAACTTGCTACTTTTCCATTTTGCTTTGCTTATTTTGCAGAAAATACTATTAAAATATAGGTGTTCTTTTTTTTCCCTGCCTTTTTTGGCCTTAAAACTGAAGAGCCTTTCAAGAAGAGTCTAGAGAACCTTCTCCAAGACTGGAATTTCACTGTCTGGCAGGATTATCCCTGTGCAGATCATTTGTAGATGACGGGGTTGATGTTGTCCTTGCACAGCGTATGCAGCAAGAAATACGATCAGAATTGGCTTTTTTGTTTTTACTGATTTCTTTTCCTCTTCCCTTCCCTATGCCCAGATTTCAGTGTAAACTTATGTGTAAGAGCTTCAGCTTCGGTTATCAATAGAAGCTTTTTTGTTGTTTCTGGGAGGAGAAGCCTTGCTTTATTATTTTTTTTAATCTCTTTTTATTCTTTTGGATGATTGGGGTCTTTTTACGTAGCATTGCGGGTGTTTGGGGTCTTTTTCTTGTACGTTTGCGTGTGGATGGGGATTTTCTTCCGTAGTCTTGTGGGTGGATGGGGTGGACTTTTTTTCTAGCTTTGCGGGTGTTTGGGGTCTTTTTCCACTTAATTCTTCCCAGTAGGACAGGAGGAGGAGGCTATTTTCAAAGCTGCTAAGTACTGTAAATTTTCTTTGAGGATAAACATTTTTTTTTTCTCATAGAGAGTGAGTTCTAAAACAATTCTGAAAAAAATTCAGCTATATTTTGTCTAAGAAAGGACGGGAGGCCCCTCGGGCTCAGGTGCCGCCTGCAGGAGCCCAAAAAGGGGCAAAAGGCCCCGCTTGGGCTCTCCAGACCCGGCTGCGCTTGGGCGGCCGCAGCGCCAGCGGCTCCTCCTTTTATCCCATATGGATATTTGTCCAAGCACCTGCGAAGTCACCCTCTTTCTCCTCGCCAAACTAGCAGTAATTAGTTAATAAGGCCGCAAATAGATTTGAGTATGTCAAGTGAAGCCCTTGATTACAGGAGTGGCAGTAACATATGTAAGTGTTCCCCATGTCTAGCGTATATGGAATATACAGTGTATGGAATATTTCCATCCACGGCCTCGTATTACGCGTTATTGCTTGGTATGATGCATTAACATAGCATGCATTAATGTTTGGTCTCACTTTCACTGTGTAACACTAAACTAATAGGTTATTCCATGCAAGTCTAGTAAAATCTGTAAGCAGTTCTGTCTTTTTTTTGGTACTAACAGTTTATTCTGTTCTGAAGATGCGCTGCTTTTAACACCTATCTTCTCTTGCTCCGCATTTTTTTAAGAGGAGGAGAGAGGACTCAAAGTCTTGTTCAAATACTTGTTTTGGATGCAACGGGATGCTTTTTTCTCTATCTTCGAACGAAGAGCTTCAGCACAACCAAACCTAACAATAGGATTTGAAAATTAATGCCCGTGTTTAGTTTATAGGATATTTGCCTCCAAAAATGTACCTCCCCCCTCCACCCGGAGCCCGAACGCGGCAGGAGCTCGGATGGGAGCCTGGCTAAAGCAGCGGCATCGGGAGGCACCAAAGGTTGCTCTGCACCCCCCGCAAAAAGCAGCAGAGCCTTCCCAAAACTCAACAATAATTCCTCGGTTTATACAATTCTGCGTCGGCTTCAGCTCGCTGAGCAAGTCGGGCGTAACTTGCTCCTCTGCAAAACTGCCTGCTGCATTTAATTGCCATTTTACCTATATGTGTTTGTGTAAAAGTAGTAGCAGCAGCTGCTGCTATGTGGCCAGTACAAGCAGCTAGGAAATGCTGGCTTTTATGGACAAGAAAATGACAGGCTGATGGCCCCTTTTTTGACCTTTTTACTATTCCCTCATAAGTATCCATGGTAACATGACTGTTTCTTTGATGCTGATATGTAGCATCAAAATAACAATAAAAGCTGATTTAAATTAATGTGCTGGAATAGAATTTGCTTCCAGGTGTACTGGGAAGAAAGCAAGAGTAGGGACACAAGTAGGAGTATGAGCATAAATGCCTCATTTTATTTGGGTTTGGCTATGCATGCTGCACTCTTTTCTCCTTTTTTCCCCCCCTCTCTCATTTCATTATGGAGAAAAGTGTAATTTGGTGGATTGTTTCTATCTGTGTGCCCTCGGAAAGCCTGGCTAAGGGCTGGTGCTCTATTCAGAAAGGTTCCTGTTGCCTGCAAACAGCGACTCCTCTGTTTGCATTGATGGGAGCTGTTGAATGTGGTGACGCGCTGGCTAAAATACCCA
Organism: Nothocercus julius; assembly: GCA_013398735.1. Classification (NCBI taxonomy): domain Eukaryota; kingdom Metazoa; phylum Chordata; class Aves; order Tinamiformes; family Tinamidae; genus Nothocercus; species Nothocercus julius. Next base: position 518,593 of record VZSV01000291.1, read on the forward strand.
AACTTTTCTTATATGTGGGATGTGCAATGTAACTTCTGGGTTACATTTTCACGTGAGCAGTTCAGCATCCAGGCGGCTACAGCCCCCTCGTGTAATGATCGTGCCTCATGCACTTGCACGCAAAGTTGGGGTTTTTTGGTCTTACCTAGAAAGATACCTCTTGTTGAAGTGCAGTACTTGCATCGGTTGGGAAGAAAACTTATCTTACCTGCATTTGTGCATGTTTCTTGCATATCAAGTCATTTCTTGTTTTAATTTCTGCTCAGCTTAGAGAAAAGCAGAACTTCCTTGGCTGGCGGATGCACTTGGCTTGTGACCGGCTTGTGGGTCCTCGGGTGCTGGCAGCACCTTTGTCACCGCTGCTTGAGTTAAATCAAGGTGAAGATGAGATGAAATGCAAACTTTGGGGGGTAGGGGTGGGGGGGAAACATCTAACTTTCCCTAGAGGTTTTGTGCATTGCTCCCGGTAGTCAAGGGCTTGGAGAGAGGACATCAGGGCTTCCAAATGCCATTTTGGAAGTGCTTTCTGCTTTTCCCTTTGACTCGGCGTGGTTGCATGAGTATGTATTAGTTATTGGGGTAGCTCCATTCCTGCAAGGAGGAGGAGGAGCGTGTTGGGGATGCTCGGAGCCGCGCGGTGCCCCCTCCATCCCTCCCTTCATCCCTCCCTCCCTCCCTCGCTCCTTTGCTCCCTCCCTCCCCGGGTACCACTTAAGCGCGCGGCGGTGCCGGAGCGGCTGTGCGGAGCTGCGGGCTGGCGGCCACCGCCGCTCGGCTGCCTGGTGACATCACCCCCGAGCGCGCATCCCGCTCCCAGCTCCGTGCCGTCCGTCCGTGCGCTCGCCGCGGGGAAGAGCGGGAGCCGGCGGCGACGAGGACGGCGAGGAAGCGGCGCCGACGCGGCCCCCGGCATGAAATTCGTCCCCGTTTGCTTCTTGCTGCCTCTTCTCCCCGCGCTGGTCTGGGGCTCGAGGTGAGTGCGGAGCTGCCGTGCTCGGAGTTGCGGCGCCGCTGGCTCTTCCTTCGGCTCCGGGGGAAGAGCATCCGTGTCCGCCTCGGCAGTGGCAGCAAGTTTGGAGAGCAGGTTCCCTCTTCTGGAGCCGCTCCTGACCTCCAGGAGAGTCTCTGCTCAGTTCCTCGGGGCTTTCCATATGATTTGAAAGAGTGGCTCCTCTATATGTTGACCTAGAGCTCATGTGATTAGACAGGGCAGTTCATTATAAGCTTTGTATATATAGCAGCAGAGCAGATAGAAGCTGATCCCCTGTAGAGGGAGGGGGGGAAAAAAAAAGAAAAAAAAAAAAAGCTTGTAGCTGAAACTGAGAACATCCCAATGTTTTTATTCCCTTACAAAGCCCCCCCTTTTCACCCCCCAATAAAACACCCCAGGCTCTTGCACAACCTCTTTCCTGTTCAGGCTTTCGTAGCTGGACATAGATTTAGGGCTTACCTTTGCTGCTGTGAAATACAGGTGAGAGATTGCAGGGGTGTCTGAATGCCAGGAGGCACGTTGAAAAGTTGCTGCAGTCCAGAAGCGTTGCTGTGGGTGCCTACATAATAAATCACCGGGCAAAAACATGAGCAAAATGTATTGCAGCTTGCAAGGAAAGCCCGGTCTGCCTATGCAGCCTCCCGATAAGATAATGTATTTAATGTATTGCACTCTTCATCCGAGGCCGTATATCCTCTGGGCTGTAGACGTAGCCTGTTCAGCAGAGATAACGCTGAAGCTCCGCGTTGTGCGCGCTGTTCGCAGATGGAAAGTTAACGCCGATACAACATAGGGAGCTTGGGGTGAGGTTATAGTCTAATGGCACTGGTGTCAGCCCGGGCTTTTGAGCTTCCAGGTGCTAATGGGCACGTGCAACCCAATTCTAACTGTGCTACTTTATTTATTTGGTCCTTTGGTAATAGATTCCCCCAAACTCCACGGTTCCTAATGGGTGTTCTCAGAGCATATATGTAATTTTGGAGGGGGAAACTTGCTCGCTGATTATTCATGCTGCCCTGCTGTAGAGTCCCCACTGAAGACCTTACCATGTTTTAAGCCCATCTTATTCACTGAGTCTTTTTTTTAAAAAAAAAAAAAAAAAAAAAAATTAAGAGTAGCCAGAGCATCTGTCTTCCTACCTTCTCAAACGTGGGTGAATGATAATGGTAAATATCCGTGAGCAGGAAAAGCCCAGGCGGCAGGGAGAAGTCGGAAGCATCGGAGCACTTTGGTTGTTTCACTTCTTTGGGTTGTTGTTTTTCTTGAGGTTGGGCTCGTTGTGAAATTTCCCGTTTAGAGACTCTGGGGCGTCCGTCAGCATGAATCACCCCAGCGCTCTTGGAGATCTAAAACTCGGGGAAATGGGAACATATTGTGATTCAATAATTATTCCTTTTGATTCTAATAAGTAGTCTACGGAAACGTTTGCTAGCAGTGAAGTGTGAAACTTCCTGTCAATTCTGTCTAGTAATTTTACATTCATTTACAAGAGATATATACTTTGCTGAATTATACTGGGGGGAAGGAAATGTCAAGCCAGCCCTTGCAGTTGCAAGTTTGCCTCTTTCATGGCCTTTGACGCATGAAAACGTGTCTAAAAGAAGCGTGGAAAATTACCAAAGTTTTCATATTTCCTTGCTGTTTGACATCCTGCTTTAACTGTCACGGATCTACGCTGGGAAGAAAGATCTGGTGCAAAACTCCAAAAGGAGGTGTCCGTCACCTTCTTGGGGAAAATATTCTGTATATAAATAAATATGAACTGTAGCCCATTCTTAAGGATTTAAAAAGATTTCACGCTTCCCTCCCGTTCCAAAACAAAATTGGACTGAGTATGAATAAGTTGGAGGTGGCAGGTGAATGCTAATTATGAATAATATCACTCTAAGGGGTGTATATATTCTCATAAGGGTATAATTTTTTAGTGGTGCATGATGATTTACACTCCTAGGTTACTGGAAGAAGAAAACGATGAGTTTGGGATAGAAATTCCAGTTGAAATTTTGGGTGAAATCCCACCCAAGCACAGCATGTGCTGTAAGAAGAAGTTTTGCTCTTGAGAGCAGATGGGTCATTCCCATTAAGAGGAGAACTGAACCTCCGCGGTAGGGCTGGCCATTTACACAGGTCCTGATGCGATGGGCTCTTCTCCTCAGCAGCTGTTTTCCAAGGTCTCTTGATTTTAACCGGCTGTCTAGAAATTTTTCACCAGCACAGGATGGAAGTATTTTTAAAAAATACATAGTTCTATCAATATGCCATCTATAGGAGAGGGATTATGTATTTATTATGAACATCTGATTTTCAGTGCTGTATGTAGCTAGCATCTCAGCATGGTCTTAACGCCCAATGCCTGAGCCAAACCACCAAGAAATTGCACAAAGCCCATGTTTTTAAAGCAACCCCCCATTTTCTACATAACTTAAACTTGGTTTAAGTTATATAAAAATACCAGTCTCACTAAAGATAAATTAATAATAATAAAAATAATAAGGTGAAGAAATCTTTGAAGGAGAAATGAGCATGGTACAAACTATCCTGAAGTTTGTGTGTGCTTCCATGTCCATTTTTATATTTCCTTGGACTTCTCACTTTTGGCAGAACTGATAGATATGAGGGTTGTGTATATGTTGTTCTAAAACGTTTTTTTTTTTTTTTTTTTTCTTTATTCCCCCCTTCCATTACACAAAAAGAGCTTTTCCAGCAGCGAGCTCCATTACGCTGAGTGCTCTCTAAGTGCACAGAGCATTTAAGAGCAGGGCCTTATTCTGCAGCTGGGGGTGTGTGTGACCTTGGGCTTCTGCATGGAAAATACACATTTATTGAGGGATGCGCCTGCACGGAGATATTCGTTTGGGTCAGTAACAGTGTTCTGCAACCCTAATTACCTTGTCTAATGAGACTTGTGTAACTAATTATCTATTTTCAAATATTACTTAAATAAATACTTAAACTTTTGCTTGCTAATATTTTTACAGTGAGATCTGAATCCTGACTCCTCCTAAGAAGCTCGGTATCTTGTGAAGCTTTTGTTTTTCTATGATAACAGGCTCTTTTCTGTCCACGCCTGAAGTCTGACAGAGCCTTGATCCTTTGAGCAATTTGGCTGAAAAATATTTTTATAGTTGACAACAGGTCCGTGAACCCAACATGATGCCATTTCATAACAATAATAATAATAATACAGTAACTCATTAAATGGATGTACCAATAACAGGGCTCTAAAGGACAGAACTTGCATTATTTTAATGGAACTGAAGCGGACAGCACTATTCTTTTTTCTTTTTCCCTAATAGTTCAGTTCCCTGGCAGCACATTAAATTGCTGTTTCTTAGAGACAGATAATTCGGTGGCACCAGGAGAACTGCTACCCCTGGGGTTCATAGCAGGGTAAGACCAGCGTGTGGTTTCCAGGGAGTGGATGGTGCCTGGTGAAGGCCATAGAAGGTCTTTGGAAGTGATAGAAGCCCCCTGAACTCCATTTACCTTATAAAACGGGAGAAGTTGGCTCCAATGATTGCTGATATTCTCCCTAGCGTTTGTTAGCTTTGGGTACTATTTTGGGGGGAACTTGAAAAATGCTCATGTCTTCCTCCCTCCTATCAAATAAATCTGCTTGAAGTACTCCGAAATCTGAGACTTGAGGAAAGTAGAGGTGAATGTCACAGACATTAGTGAACTAAGTTAAAAAAAACTTTGGAAATTATTGTTTCTTGTTCTTAGAAAACTTTGGGCTGTAACCAGATGTTGGCAGTGACTGTTTCTCCCCAAGATGACTATGAAAAAAGAGGAACCCTGATCCCTTCCCAATGTTGGGGTGACAATCTAAATAAAATTCTTTCTGAATTCCCCCCACAATAATGCTAAGTTCCTAAATTAGAAATACACCAATTCCTTCTCAGTTTGGTTAGCAATGCTACAAATTAGATGATTCTGTGATATTTTGTCCCTTATCTTTCTGGTCTCTGGAATCTGAAAGGAAAAAACTAAAAGCAGGGAGGGGAGGGAAGAACACTGCTAAAAGCCTTTTTAAGCTTCAGGAAAAAGACTTATTTTTAGATTTGATCCAATTTATAGATAATTTTTTCTTGAAGTTCTGTGCAACCTCAAGCAAATCTTGAAGCTCTCTAGAATTCAGTCTTAAAAATGTAGTAGAGTAGTTGGAGGTCTGCTTATTATGCTGGGTATAACACATTTCTTCCCGGGAGAATTAGAATTGAATTACTTTGGGCTTTTTTTGATATATTCTTTGTGATCAAAGAATTTCTAGATGATATCTAATGCTGACACTTTCCTGTTTCTCATTTATTAATTTATTGCTAGGCCTGACTGTAAGGATATCTGAAATTAAATTTGTAATCCCTCTTTCTGCGAGACGGTGGGGTTGATGCTGCTTCTATATATTGAGCAGAAAGCGGTTCCCAGATAGTCATGTTTATGATATATCACTCTGCAGGCCCATAAATCGCCTTTATGCAGCTTGTCAGGGATAGCGTGTCTTCTCTTAGCTAGTTTTGCACGACGGCTGTGCTGACTGCCTTGCAAGGGCCAGTGCTGTAAATACTCTCCGTACGGAAGGCAAGTGGAGCACGGTGGTCAGAATATTTCACGCAGCCTCAATTTTCATCTTGTTCTAGGTTTTCAGATGTATATTTGACGCTTCAAAGCTACATGAGTGCCCTTCTAGAGATACTAAACAAATATGATGTAGCATCAAGGAAATGCTACTTCGTTTTTTCCTTCCTCTCTGTTATGTCCTTACCCATCCTTTCCCCCTTACCTAGTACCACTCCCATGTTTCTTCATGTGCAGCAAAAGTAAAGATTATCTTAGAAGCACTTTAGTGTTCCCTCTGAAATCTGCTCCCAAATTTGTTGAAACAAGCAATATTTTTGAGAGTCACAGGGGAAATCAATATATATACAATTTTGTTAAGCTGCAGAAATAGGCGTGTGGAGTTTCTCAGAGGTTTCCTTGGCCAAGTCTATATATTGGAGCAGTCTCCATAACATCAATGTTTTGTAGGACTTGGCCATTGTTTCAGTGGCTGTTGTGGCTTCCTAGAAAGCCAGGCTTGGTGGTGGAAGAGGGGTTGGGGGACATCACCTAATGCTATAGGTGTTAAAACCTTGGGCTTGTTTCCCTTGTTTCCTTAGCAGTACGTGGCTTGTGCCGAGGGTAGTTGTGTCCGCAGCACTCGGTGCTGCAATTCAGGTGTTTCTGTGACTCTTGATGATGACATGAGTTGATGGTGGCTGGTGATCCAGAGGACCTAGGCTGGCATGAAGGCACTGCGGACCCCTCAGGTTTGCTTTTTGGGGATGCTTCCGCCCCATCCTCCGTGTATCCGAGCGCTTCTGCCATCGCGCTCGTTGCAAGGCAGCAAGCAAGAGGGCAAAGAGGGAGATGGGACTGAAATGTAGATGAGGAAAGGAGGAGGGGCAGGGGGGGAAAGTGTGAAAATTGCATGGCGAGAGCAGCTGTGCTCTGCGTGGTGTTAGATGGGCTGTCGAGGCGGCTTGCTCCTCCTGATGCGGCGTAATGACACGTGCGCTCGCCGCGCGAGCGGGAAGCGTCGCCCTCGCCAGCCGAGGGGTGACATCGATTTTGCTCGCGCTTCCCTCCACGCTCTTCCCTTAGGGAATCATCTCGGGCGAGGCGGGAAGGCGGCCGGGGTGCGAGTCAAAGCACTGGCTGCAGAAACCGCCTGCGCCTTTGAGGCGCTTGGTGGAAAATGTGCATTTTGGGGTGATTTCTCTTGTTTCTGGGGGGGGAAGAAAAAAAAGCAGCCTTTCAGCTGCCTTTGTTTAGCCACGGGCTGAGGAATGAGGTTATTTGCCTCGATGCAAATGGTAGGGTTGGTTAGAGCCTGCTCTGACACTTCTCTCCCTATATATATAGATTTACTTTCACTAAGTGTCTCTAACTTTGCAATCAACATGGCGAAAATCAGTCTTAAATACTGTTTTGTCTGAAATCTCTTCATTTGTACATGAATGAGGCAAAAAAAAAACCAAAATCCACTCTTCTCAAGTGTTTAGAGGGTGAGTAGAGACTTCTCGGCAGTTCCCTGCTATTTACTTGGAAAACATCTACGTGTTGTTCAATACACACAGATGTGCAGTATTTGGCTCAGAGAAGCTTATGAAAGCAGGCATTTAATTTAATATTCTTCTTTAACTTGTATTTTTTTCTCTTTGTCCCAGTTGCAAGCATTCTAGCTTGTTCCCTAATTTCTACTCATCCAGAGCTCTTTCAGCTCAAAGGAAGGGTGTTGTTACCAGGTTCTGGAAGCAGGAAGAAATGCACATTTTTCTGCATATATTTGAAGATTTTCTTAATATTTCCTTTAAAAAGCAGATTTTACTATTGACTTTTTTTTTAACATAAACTTGATTCAAGTTGTTTTAACATGATAAAATGTGGTATTGGCTGTTGAGTAGGTACCTCCACTGCCCATGAAAATGTAAATAGTTTCTGAAATAGTTGGGTAGAATTACAGGCAACATGTACAAGAACTAAAAGTGTGGAAGGAATTTTGTTTGATATAAATTCCACAGCACCAGCTTATAAAATATGATGCAAAACGTTTAATCTGTTTTTACATCAAGTAGGTGATGTACAGAAGCTGGTAATAGAAGTAGGATTAAATACTGTATATTCACCCTTCTCTCCTAGAGGGACAGTGGATTTTTCCTTAGGCTCTTGAACTTGTTTATGTCATATTTGGTAATGATACTTAATGGAAAACTCTTTGCAGTAACATTTAGTTATTACAGGAGCCTGCAATTTTTCTCAGATGGGATTAAATACATGGGCTTACACTGTTGAGAAATGCAGATGCTGCCAGAGAAAAATAGAAAGACTGTGGAGGAAAAAATATGAAATAACGTCATCTGCCTAAGTCTTTCCAAGTTCTGTGGAATGAAATGGCCCTTAAAGTAGTTTCTTGAGCTATTCCTGTGGAAGAAATATTCAGGGAGATATCGGGGAACCCCTGCCCCATATGCTGTTTAGACTTCCTGAGTGATGTACACCTAATACTAACTTGCTGGTGTGCCTTTCACTGTTTTAGAGATTGTGTGTGTAGAGAATCCTGCATCTCTCTTAAAATAATAATAAACAAATGGAGGCGAAAGTTTAATTGAAAAAAAAAATCTGCTTATAGTGTTACAAGAAGACAATTTCTCTGCTTTGATCATAAATAAAAAAAGTTGGTCCTTGTTCTTAAATACCTGTAGAGATGACAGTGCACTCAAAGGCGACCAGTGATGGGCTGGGCTTGTGTAAATGGCAAAGGGACAGAAGATTTCTGCTATTACTACAATGTAAGTTAATTCTTTATTCTCCTTTGGACAAATCTCTGTTGATGCAAATTGGTGTGTCTCCATTTAATCAATATTAATTTTTATTTTCTGTCCTGCACTTATCATTCTGTAAAAATGCTATTATAAAAACAGTAGTAGCGATAATGACCCCTACCATGAGGAATTTGTTTGTAGTTGCGCAGATTTGCAATAGCAGGTGATTTACAGCTACCTTTGAATGGCTCTGGGAATGACTGCGTTACCCTTGCTATGCGTTAGCTTTTCGACCCCTGTTACAGTAAGTTGTCCTTTAAATAAAGGAGAAGAATGAAGTAATGGGAGCTTTCAGTCAACGATTAAGATATATAGTTACAGAAATCACTGGGACTGGAAGATATTGATCAATAGGCTTGCATCATGCAATAGTGGTGCTCCTGCAAGGCGAGGGACTGGAATCAAGGACAGCACTTATTCTTTCACCATCATTATTGTTCCTTACAACATCATTTTCTATTGAAATAATTCTAAATTAAGTGTTCTGAATGTTGTGCTTCAAAGGTGTGTTTGTGTGGAGGAGAAATGTAGCAAGTTGTCTTTTTTTTTTTCCCCCTTTCCTTTTTTCCCCTTTCTTCTCATTCTCCCTCACTACTTTCTCAGAAAAGAACTCTTTGGGAATTACAGAAGAAAACCTGATTAAGTGACAAATATTGGGCGAAATCCATTTCTCATAAAAACCTTTGTTGTTGTTTTTTTTCTTTTGATTTTGGTGTTATTACTATCACCACAGTTTTCTTTCCTTGGGGTGCTCAGCCTGCCACTAGCATCTGAGAACCAGTCTGGACATGCTCATGTGCATATTCATATTTACTGCACTTGTATTCACTTAAAACACTCATATTTAAATTTCAGGGAAAATCTAGATCTTCTGTTTGAAGTGTCAGAAAAAAGAATGCAAAAAAGCAAATCAGTTGGTGATTTTGGTATGATTCTAGATAAGTTCCACTGAAATTCTGCCAGATTAAACCTGTATAATGAAGTGGAGCATGTGTTCCTACAGCCGAGGATGTGTGAAATGAGTCCTGGGTATTTGCAGAGATTGGATTGTCTCCCAGCTTTTGAAACGTGAATAATAGAGGAAAACAGTCCTTTCAGGAACGGAATAATAGAATATGTGCAAATATATTTATCCATAGTGAGCATTAAAATGCAACCTTTTTAAAATTTTTTTTAAGTGATTCTCAAATGGATGTTATTGTGTCAGATTTGTGTTCTGAAACTTTCCTCAGTTAATGTTATTGTGACTGTTATCTCCCCCTCCAGTTTCCCAGCAAAGTTGCACACAGAAACTAATTACAGTATCTTAATGCCAGAGAACTCTTACTTTTCTGAGCAAAGAATACTATATTCAGAGGAATGTGCTGCTTTGCAATAAATCTTTCATAGTTATGGTAATTTTTTTAGAATTTTTTTAAAAGGATCCGCCTCCCCCTAAATCTTTTTGTTTGGCTCCTGATTTCTTAGACACTTCCACACTTGGGGCAGTGTTCACAAAGCAGCTGCGTTCCCAGTTATAGAGCTGTTCTCATGTGATGCTTCCATGAAATCAATATCAGAACAAATAAACTTTCAGGCCAAAGTGAATCCATTTATAGACTCTCACACTGCACCAGCCCTTTGCCCACTTCGAGTTTGAATTACCATTTTTGTGCTGGTAAGTAAAAGGCTTCCTTGTTTATTTGGGATCCATTCAGAGCAGAGCTACTCTACCTAGTTGGTAGTCTATGTCACCTTGAACTTGAAGTGGTGGCTTAAAACACAAAAGGAAGAAAATGAATAACTTTATTAGATAATTAGTAATTTTAAAAAAATGCTGATGGCTTTTTGATCACTGTGGGTCAAAGACATAGAAGTTTGCCTTGTTCAGGAGACCCGTAACACTGGGAATACTAACTAGCTTGGCTGTTTTCAGAAGAGCTAATAACTCTTTGGGGGATTTTGTAGCATCCTGTTGAAGTGAAATTTAATTTAGATTTTTTGGATGGCGGTGCGATGTGTCCCCAGTAGTCTTTTTGGTAACGTGTTCAAAAGTTTAAAGAAAAAAATTTAATACAAACTCTTTTTGAATGTCACTTGTAGGAAACTCATCCTAAAGAGTTTGCTTGCTTGAATTAAGCAGGTTAAGATGGATCATCCTGGTATTTTAAAGAAAGAATAAAGGATATGAGCTTTTTATTAAAAATAAAGGGAGGTAGGGATCTTTAAAAGGATAATTAGAGGCACGGTTTGGCTTATTTTGCAAATGTACTTGAATCACCATGATTTCTAGGATAATATAAATTTTTAATGTGATCCTTCTGGCATGGTGTAGGGCAAAAGAAAAAATCAAAGGAATCCCAGTTTAGTCAGAAAAACACTCAGAGATTCTGCACAGAGCATCAACCTCTCCTTTCTAGCAAAGATCCTTCTAAATTATTTCTGTAGTGAACTCTTGATGTTTAGCTCTATTTTCTTTAAAACAGAATTCCTCCCTGGGTTAACACTTCCTGGATAAGGAAGTGATTTTGTTTTTTTTAAATTTTTTTTTCTTCTCTTTTTAATGTGCTCAAGTAGAGCCCAGGAAGTGTAAGAAGTATCACGTGTGTTATTTGCTTTGTGTTTTAGATTTGGAAATGCTAACACGTGGTGCTGCCGTGTCCTCGTAGCCGTCTGGTAGGCTTTGCTCACACCTTCCTTTTGATATGTGTGATAGTCAAGGGTGATGTTCAATCATTTTATAACTTTCCAGTTACACAAAAAAAAGCATAGACAGTAACTTTGTTGTCTCCCTGTAGGCATCCTGCCTGCAAACGTGCAAGAGGTATCGGGTCTGCTAAGCCATCTCGGCCTCCACGTGTCTTACTCTGAGAGACCTTCCATGAAGTGCAAACGCTTCTCCTTTCGCACCTGTGCATTTTTGATTTTTGTGCTTGGAATGCTGTCTATGACCTCAAAATGCTCATCCTTAATTTCTGTAGTCGTAGTAGGTGTGGAACGCTCCATTAGCACGTCTCCACTGTCCTAGATCCGTCCTTATGGCTCTTCTCTGTTGGGCATTTGGATATTTTAAGTGTCCTCTTTGCGCTTTAAATGTTGTTCTCTTTTTTTTTTCACTTCTTTAGTATTTACTGCTGTGTTCAGGGGAAAGGGTTGGGCTCCTCTGCATGACACGAGTATTGAAACTGAAGATGATTTATGGAAAGTTAATCAGTAGTGACTTGGTGAGTGTTCAGCAAGGGGCCTTCTCCTCTGCAAAAGCAGGAAATACGGGTAGGCCCTTGGGTCTACCCTTGGGTTCATCTTTAGGATGGAGTGGGCAGCTCTAAAGAATAAAATGTGTGTTTAGGAGTAATTGGATATTGAGTGTCAACAGGAAGAGTTGGAGGGCATCCTAGTTGAAGGATGCCCCTGAAAACAGAATCTTGATATTCTAATGTTGAAGTTAGGGCTCAATAAATGCCGGGGGGGGGAAATAGAAAACTAAAAACAATACTCCCCATTTTAAGGGCTGCTGTGTGAGGTCAGTGACTAGAGTGAAACGCAAATCCCTTGTGGGACCGAAGAAATACAGTAGTGTATTTGAGTGAAACTGGCTCGGATCTCCAGCTGGCATCTGCCCCTTTATTCCAGCTCAGGATCTGGCCGTTGTCCAAACGGAGACGTCTTTTAATTTTGAGCATTGTATCTTTGCCAGTTCGACTGGCACTTTCTACATTTTCATCCAAATCAGTATGCAAGCCTTGATGCTTAGGCCAAGCTCTACAGGAACAGCCTCTGTTTAAAGCAGAGCTTGAAAAACAGAGTTTAGGTGACTACTTGTTTCTGAAGACAACTGAGCCCTTTGGAGATGGGCTCAGCATATGAAATGGGGCTCCTCCCAACTCATCCTTTTGGAGAGTTTCACCAAGCTAATCCCTACGTGGTGCCTTCCCTTCTCACCAACGGGCTCCTTCCACAGATCTCCGTGTTTGCTCTGGAGGTGGGGAGAAGACATGGAGAAGGCCAAATCAGGTGTTTTTGTGGGATGTAATGATTATCTGTCTCTGCAATCACCTGCAATCATGCCGGGGAGAAATTGCACTGAGCGCTCCTTGAAGCTCGCAGCGGGGCTCAGGTTTTCCATGTACCGTTGAGCTCTCTCAAGGCATTTCTTTAGCCACTGTGCTCCTCCTCAAAAGAGGTAGCAGATGGCTTTTTGGCTGGTGTGCTTGCTGGCACACGGAGCATCGGAAAATTAGAGCTTGCGGTTGTAATGGAACCGGCTGCTTTGTGTTGCCCTGTGAAAAGAGCAATGCAATGCCCAGGTTTGTCTTAGCAGTGTAAGGAGGTACACAGACCTTGGAGGAGAAGAAAGATGGGAGATGCTGTAATGGGGAGGCTGAGTTTGAAAGTTCATTCGCTTCCCTTTCAGTGCTGTGATACCTGGTGATGTCTATTAAATACCAGTATCAAGAAAGATTCACGTGATTTTTGCCAAATGGCTAATGTGCATTGGAAGCACTGCAATGTGAAAAAAATATATATTTTTACTCTGAAAACAAGACTAATTTTGCATTTTATTTCCTACCTGAGGCCAAGCATGAGCTGGTGAAGAACTTGGTAAATCAAGTGTGGCTGAAGCAAGGGGGCTACCAAGGACCATGTCCCATTTGCTGCACTCCCCTGGTTTCGTATTGGTGGTCTATGTGGCTCTGGAGGGGAGTTGTGTATAAAAACATGTAGCGTTTTTATGTGGGGAGGGCTTTGACAGGTGGATGTGAAAGATGGGCTCAAATACTGTGTGGAAGAGGAAGCGGCGCTGAAGAAGCAGCTTGCAGAAATGCAGCAGTCATCGTGGAGCAGGATTCCTGCTAGCGGAGCTGCGGAAGACAAGGCACAGAGAGGGTAAGTGGGAAAGAGGAAGAGGAGCGTTGCTGGGAAGAAACATGGGGATCGGGAAAGAAGGGTTCAGCCAAAGGCTGCACTGAGGTATTGGGCTTCCTTTGGGGCTGGCCATTAAATTTAATAGGGAGGGTTAGAGGAACAAGATATGAGAAGAAATGAAACTTGCGGGCTGATGCATGCATCCCTCTAATTCAAATGGAGGAATTCAAACGCCTCGAGTTTCCCAGTAAAATAGCTGAAGAGTCATTTTCTCTGCTTTTTTTGCTTTTTTTTTTTTTTTTTTTTTTTTTTTTTTTTTTTTTTTTTTTTTTAATTCTTGCTTTGCTCGTAGTGCAACATGAGGCGAGAAACTTGTCCTCATCTTTGCTCTAGTGCGGTGTCTGGACAGGTTTCAGCAGAGGAAAAGGTTTAGGCAGATGCAGGCAGAGGAGGGGAAGTGGGCACTGTGCTCCTGCCCTGTTCTGCTGCGTAATCCACACGGTCAGACGGTCCCGAGCCTGCCCGTCTCTGCACCAGCAGCCCTCTCACCCTTCTGCTGCTTAATGTCACGCTGCTGTTTTCCCTCTGCAGGAACATATGGAATGAGGACGAGAGAGAAAGGCTTTGAATGCACAGAATGTGCGATGGGAATAAAGGACTTGCCCTAGAAATGCAGAGGAGGAAATGCTATTGAAAATGAATCTTTTTTTAATTTTTTTTTTTTTTGTCATCTCACTCCAGTGGCCTGAGGGAATGACCTTTCCAACTATTTTTGGGTAAACACCAGCAAGAAGAAGGTGAACAGTTGTGATAGAGCTTTGCTTTTGAGGATAAGAAGTAAAACTTGGGACTTGCAGAGAACAAGCTACGTTATTTAGAAGCAGAAGTGCTCTTTCTTCTGAAAGAAAGAAAAAGAAAATCACGCGCTTGTCTTTAAAGAGGAAAATATTACGGAGAGTAGATAGTCAGAAATTAGTTGAAGAGGAGACACATTTTGCATTTTAAATATTTAAACCTCTCATCATGTGTTGTTGCCACTTCACAATATTGTGTGTTATAATTTTTGCTTCATGAGGTTTTTTCAATGGTTGGCAGTACTGTCCAAGTATCTTGTAATATCTATGCACTTGTAAATGCTAGTCAGCTAAATCATATAAATCATATTCAAAGTTTGGGTGGGTGTAGGTTTTTTTTTTTTTATTACTACCAACTTATGCATTTTATTGCTATTAAGAACATTTTTGGTTATGAAGTGTAGTCAGCGTTAAGGTCATCTCTTAAAAACAGCATTATTCAAGGAACTCTAAATTCCTTTGAGTTGCAAGGGGGAAGAGCAGAGAAATACTGCGTTTTGCTTTCTGGAGAACATTAGCACACTTGGAAAACAAGTGCTTCTGTCGGAAATCGACTGCTTAGTTTGTATTTGTCTCTTCGTTACATTTTATATATACAGCAGATTGTACATAATTTATAACTCTGGATTGTAATTTGCATTGCAGGGTTATGACATCTAAACTGATAGGCTACCAGAGTGTTTTTTCTTAATGCAAAAGAAATGCGTAGGAGTTGCATTGGAATGAAATTGTAGCTAATTTTTCAGCAGCTATTTAAAAAAAAAAAATCCATACTTTTTTTTTTTCCTATGGACTGTAAGGATTCTTCTCCTTTGAGGCATTTCTTTTTGAAGACTAAATTGGAATTCAAATAACCTAATAATATGTGCCTTTCTGAAACACTCTACACCGGCTTTTAGTGGAAAGCCACTTTTACATGCAATTCCGTAGTGACAGGTCACTCTAGAATTCCTTAAAAACAAAAAAGCACAAAAATACCGTCACAGTTTTCCATAGCTTAACATGCAGTGACATCATGTAAGCTTCCTTGCACCTCGTCAAGTGGAACTGGAGACAGGGACCTGGTCCTCTATTGAACACATCTTTATTTTTTCAGCATAGTTTCTTCAAGATGATCGGTTTGTGCTTTTACGAACCAGGTGCTGTGGTTTTAATTCCTCTTTTCACATTTACTTCCTAGAACCCACGATCTGAGTGTTCTGCTGCATTTAGCGTATTTATTGTATTGGCACAATTTGTAAGGCATCATTAGCTTGTTGCTTTCCAGTTGCCTCGTTTTTTGACTTTGTAGTGCAGCATAATATGGGAAAAGAAAGCTGAAAAGGAGAACTCTGGCAGGGAAATAACCAATAACGTGGGAAACTTGACAGATTAATAGTTTTTAGAGACATTCTTAAGCCTCTGCCATAATCCCCCATATATGCATAAGGCAAAGCAGCAGAACATAATAAAACTGTGTTTTACTTGTAATATTTAGGTTTTATCCTTTGTGGATTCGGTGTTGGTCTGTCTTGAAATCAGAAGGAAGCGGCGCAGTTGGCTTTGCTGGAATCAGTATTTGTTCATATTATCAGGAACTGTGTGTAAACATTTACTGAATTAATTTTTCCTCACAGGACTTGAGCACAGTGGCAAAATAGAAGTTTCCGTTTCCATTTTTCCCTCAAGCCAGAGCAAGGTTTCAGCTTCTCTCTTCTGTGATCTGGTTGCATTTTAGACAGTGAAATTAGGTTTTCCCCTTGCCTTTCCTATTGTGAATTTTATTTTACTGAGGAGAATCAAGGTGTTTAGAAAGTTTCCCAAACAACTTCGTCCTAATCTTGCCATTTCTCTTTTTAATTGTAAATCCTTTAGCTGATAAACTCTTTGGAAATCAGTAGGTAGCTTTCTTGACCTAATATACACCTCCTATTGATGGAAATAGAAAATTTCATGTAGTCCTTTGACATACATGATGTACCATGGTGTAATATAGCTAAAAATCACTTATAAAACAGCCTTTGTTTTTAAAACAATAATCATACTTCAGAAACCAGTTTTATTGATGAGGTGGTGCTAGTTTGAAGAAAAAAACAAGGAAAATAGGCAACGTGCTGGCCAAGTCTGCAGATATACACTCTATATGCACATTAGTGATGAGCGTAATTTGTTCCTTAACAGTAAAATTTTATCCCTGAGAAGTTGCTATGAGCATGAAGTGAGGGGGAAAAAACAGCAGGGCCGATGAAGTGCTGTCACTGCTGCACATTTAACCTGCCCAGACTCCTGCAGTAATGAGGCTGGTGGGAGCTTTTGAAGGGAAATCACCCTGGAAAAGTCTACTTTTTAAAAACAGTTGGGTTCCTGAGTTTAAATTACCTGTGCTCCTGAAAGGCAGGTAAGTTCCAGCCAAATAGCCAGAATCAGTCAGAATGGAGATATTTGCTAATCCGCGTGCCACTGATATTGCATATGCAGCAGCACCCCTGCGACGGCTTCTGCAGCAAGCAAGATGTGCAAAGGGAGTTACCAAAGCAGAACCTGCAAACTGTGAATTTTCAAGCCACCATCAAACAGGAGAGCATTTCCCAGACCCGCTTTTCGTGGGCTTTTCCGCATCCATGGGTAGCCCTGTAGTAGGCAACATGGCCCTTTGGCTTTGGACATGGCATAGGCTTAATAATCCCTTGTGGGAGCTAATTAGCTTTGGATTTACTATGTGTGGTGCAAGTAACTGCAAAATTTGGTTCAAATGAGTGGAAAAATTCCTTTTCCTGTAAATGTAAGGAAAAAAAAAAAAAAAAAAAGGTACAGCTGCCTGTCCAAAGGAGATAAAGGAAGGACTAAATAATTTATCCGCTCTTCGTTACTTCTTAATGTCACATCAAATCTACCTTTCTTCTCCTCTGTCTTTCCATATGTAAGTCAGATATGCCGTTAAATTTAGGTGGAAAGAACCATTATGGGTAATAGATTTGTATTTTCTGGACTAAAACACCCTTAAATCGATGAGTTACATTTAGCTCAGTAGAAATAAATACTCGCTGTTGAAAGGACTGCGTGACTCCAACTGTTCTTCCATTTAAATATAAACTTAATAATATTGCTATGTCCAGCTGATAGTTGGGCAGTGGTTTAGCAGTGAAATTAAAGCTGAATTAAGATTTCTGGCTAAGGAGTCACAGCGAAGTATTTGATTATTGATTTGATACCCTCCTCCCCATCTTTTTTTTTTTTTTTTTTTTTTNAAATTTATCCTCTTACTTATGCTGCAAAAATCCGCTATATTATGGAATAAAAAGAAATGTCTTTTTTTGGCCTTTTTGGTAACTTTGCAAAGTTCAGCGCTCTCCTAAAGCTGCAGCAGCCACAGCCCTCATGGGCACAAAAATGAATGCGCTTTCTGACCATCAGGAACCCTAGTGCTTATTAAAAAAAAAAAAAAAAAAAAAAAAAAAAGCTGACCCCAATTTCATCACCTTTCCCATGCCTGTGAAATCTCATTACTGTAGTTTTAGGAAAAGAAAATAGAGAGTGATAATTATATCTCATAGCAGTGGCAGTTTGCTTGGTCTTATCTACTGATAAACACTAGCTTCAGGGAACACTAATTAGTGACTGGAAAATAACTTTTAAAATGGAGCTTTCTGTTACTCTACAGTAGAGAAGAATAGAGAAGAGTAACACGAAAAAATACCATAGAAGAGCACAGCTCGTAAACATCAATAAGAAGTGATTAAATAAAAACCTTTCAATATGATTTTTTCACTCTGTTTTCCATTACAAATGGGCATAGGCCCTAAAATATCACACTATTAACTGTGAATTTTTGAATTAAGTTTCTGTGATCATTATTAATGATCCCCTTGCATGCCACCTATTTAAACTGTTTTGTAGAACTATTTTTAGTATGGCTGATATTTACAGGGTAGAAAATTCACATTGACACATGACTGATAAGCATGGAAGAATCAGGCTGGTTGTAACACATGGCACTATGGAGAATCTGGAAAGTATTTTAAAATATTCTTGGGCGACTGAGCCTTACTGTTGTTCTTAATCTGAATTATATGTGAGATTTCTCTTGTCCATGGAGCAGGATTAATAGGGGAAGGTAAGAAAGCCGCTTTGACCCAAGCCCTTCCCTGCCCCAGGTCCTGATTCTTGATGCTGCGACGCAGATTTTTCCAGGGATTTATGTCACTTGACCTCATTTCTGTAACATGTCTCAAATTTCATAGTGCAAAACTTAAGAGTAGGTACATGCACGAAGCAAAGTGCAACTATTTTTGGTTAAAAAGGAATCATGATGAAATCTCTTTCTTTTTTTTTTTTTTCTCCAGGGGTAGGAGCAGAATGAAAGTGTAAAGAGTTGGAAAATCTTTTAAGGGCAGATGCTCCCTGGTGCTGTGTTAAGTGCCAAGGTCCAGGTAGCAGTTGTATGTAGAAAAGCACCTGCAAAACACAGGCAAGGTAATAAGTGAAGTAAGTTTTATCCATGATTGGGCTAGAAATTTAACTGACTATTTTTAACAGACTTCATAGAATAAAATGTACTGATTGCAAGGAACAAGATTTTAGGGACAGCTGTAAAAATCCACAGCACATAATATTCATTTGGCAAACATTTCTGAGGTCTTTGTATTCAGATGTTTGATTCCCAGTGTAAGCAAAGAGGATTTATTATTTCAGCATTAATTACGATCGTTATGTTGCTATAGGAAGTATTGTTTCCACCCCGAAGCCTCTCTGTTCTCGGAAAGGCTCACAGAAAAAAGACCTGGAACATAGTCCTAGTAATATAAAAAGCTATTGTCTTTTTGAACTATTTCACATTTCCAGCACAAATAACTGTCCTCTTCTAAGAGAAAAACAAAAAAAAAAAATAGGTAAGTAAATACAACTATATTCAAAATAGTTTCTCTGTTTGAATCCAGTGAAAAACCATATTTGACATATTCTACAAGCATGTCTGCTTGTAATTTCTCTTGAGCCAAAATCTTTAATGGTCAATAAGCTCTCACTAAATAAGAACTTACTTGCATTGCATAGTATAAAGTGTGTGTACATACAGACACATATACAGCTATATAGGAACTGTTTGGGAAGACACTGCTATAGATGAATTAACTCCAATGGAAAATGTGATTATCAGTAGCATGACATATTTTACACTTCTCGTGTAATTTGTAAATTGAAACATGTTACAGGTTGGAAAGGAGATCCTTGTTTGGGAAAATTTTGCCTTAGTATTGCAGGCCCTTTCTATCATACCTTCATGGTAGGGGATAGTATAAAGTGCATTTTGTGGAATGCAAAATTGCTTTCCATGCTTTTCTTGCTACTTCCTCCCTTATCCCTCTTTGGTAGGACACATCTGGGAGTTTTGCAATATGGAGGAGCTTGAATGTAAAAATGCAAATGTACAGGGAACCCTATGGAAAATGGAAATCCTTCCAGACTTGGTTTATTCTCATCAGATTATGTTTGTTCAACTCCTGTAAACTTTCTAATTTGTAAATTTAATATATGACTGAAGACTTCAAGCATGGTTACTAAGTCTGCCTTCAATTATTCTGTCAGCAAAATGAATTTTGCTGAATTTTTACTATTTATTTTGAGTTGCTTACACTTCCCATCTGGAATAGGAGCTATTTTTCCCCTCATGTTGACCCAAAGCTCTGGGGTGCCGTTGGTTTCTGTGGTTAAGAAATGGGGAAAATTGTGTTGAATTGCTCCCCTCCCTGGGCAAGGGCTGGGATTCAGACATCATGCCTCAGTATTTTAGCTATGTCTTATTTAAGCTGATGAATCTCTGCACGTGTGTTCCTTAATAACACCCTCTATGTTAATCTAGAAACCTCGCCATGTGTACAACTCATACTGGGGCTGTTATACTGCCCAAAAATGAACTTGGGCCAGTTGTGATCCTTTTTGGCTCTATCTGAACAGAAGCTCCAGGAACTGATTAGAGTGGCCTAAAATCTGAGTCATGACATGTTAGATGTGTCCTCAGGATGGATCAGTCAGCAATTATGTGCAGAGAAAGCTGTGAATTTGTGGTGACACCAGCATGTGAAGAAGGAAAGTAGAACAATTGCAAAAACAGAACAATAATAAATTTATTTCCCCTTCCTTAGGTGATTCCTTGTTCTTGAAAAGCAAGTGTTTGCCCACAAAGTGCTCTTTTGAGCTATAATGAGCATTATAATATTACTCTGACAATGCGTAGGACAGCTGATCAATTCCCTGCAAATCTGCAACAAGAATATTGCAAAAAATCATCGCTGTGGCACTAGTCTCATTGAAAAGATGCTAATAGGAGTCTAAAACAGGTGTCTGAAATGAGATATATGTCAACAGACTGGCCATCATGGGTCGTTCTAAACTGTGGCTTGGATTAGACTGAGGCAACTTTTCTTCATGTAATTTCTGCTGTTTTTTTTTCCCTTATACATGAATGGTGCTGTCTTTTTTTTTTTTTTTGGTGATAAGGATCAGAACTTCAGCCTGGAAGACTTAAGTTTTGATGTCTTTTTAGATCTTTGACTTTTAATTTCCTCTCTTTCTTGAAGGTAGAAATTAGTGACGTGTTTTGGGTCATTTTTCAGAGCTAGGGAGGCAGGGTGAATGCAGTGAAAAGGTCGTCTTGTTGGAGATGTTCAGGACAGCTGCTTGTTGAACCCATTTTTAAGAGTACTAGGAAGCCTCAATTTTCTCCTAAGGTGCTCTTTCAATCAATGGCAGGAAAAAAATATCTATTTTTTCAATTACAAGAAAATATGGTGTGATCATAAATAGCAAAAATTAGCAAAAGATGATCAAAAATGAGGGACTAAGGGAAAATTCAACCCCAAAGTGTTTTTTTGAGCAGGTAACAGTTGAAAATATAAAATTCTCACACTCTTAGGACGGCTATCAATATAAAAGCTATGCTTTTTTTATTTTTATTTTTGCCAAAATGCCAAATTTGTCTTGTAAACAACTACTGAAGACTCATAAGGAATATTAGAAGCTTCTTATGCAGTCCTAGGTGACTTATAAATTGATGTGCTGTAACTGAAATCAAATGTATTGGAACTTTTCCCACAATCTGTTTCAACATAAACTTTGATTTTCGTTTGAGTTGTCCACTTCCCGCTGATGTAGGAATCCCATGTAATATGCACCTACAATTCTGCAGACCTCTGAAAATAAATAAAACTAATAACAGGATATTAAATAACGAAGTGTAAAAATGTGCCTTATGCTCTTGAGAATTCCTTAGCTTTAAGGACACTTTAGGAATAAGTTTTTAAGCATAACACAGGTGTAAGCTCGTAAGTGGAAGGATGGGGTATTATGCCTGCTGTGGTTCTCTGACACCTACTACTTCTTTCCTTTTCTTTCCATGTGTGACTTCATGTCATTTCTGCCGTCTTCATTAGCTTTAACTTTTCAGTAAGAATGTTCCAAGGACTTGTTTAATATCAAAAATATAGAAAATAACCGAAGGCCAGCCAGTTTTGCTTTTCTATGCATCAGTCTTTCCATTTTTGTCCCACGCTTCCTTTCAGAAAGCTACACCGGTTGAGATACATCTCCCAAAAGAATGGAAATGTATTACATGGCAAATATTTGTTGAAAATATTTTCAGCGTGGGAGGATATCGCTGTCAAAACCAATACATTTCACCAATTCATGCCACAGGTGGTGCATATTGCCAAGTTTTCATTGTAGTGCTGCCTACCAGTTGAAGGCTATTTCAATGGGTTGTGTTTTATGTGAATATATGTAAAACATATCACTTGTGCTGCAAAAAAAAATGCTAATGCATGGCCAAAAACCTAATTATAAATGGCAGCAAATGTAGCTTTTTGCTCAGTTTTTGCTGTTGACACAGCAGGAAGTCTTAATGAAATGGAGCAGAAGACAACAACCCTTGAGCGGTGTCAGTGCTGTATGACAAGGGAGGAAGGCAAACCAGCACATCAGGCAGCACAAGAATAAGTTAAATTCAGCCATATGCTCTCTAGGAATTGCCCCAGAAATGAGAGGTGCAAAGCGACGGCATTGGCAATTTCAAGTCAGCAGCCATCTAAAATCAATAATGCAACAGAGTCTTTTTCATTTATTAATGAGCGCATCAAGCCAGATGGCATGAGCAATGCCTGCAAATGTAAATTGCTACTCATCAGAGTCTTGCGAAATAGGGACATTCACCTTGAACCTTTCATTTGTTGATTATATTTCCCCTAAAGGCCAAAAACAGTGATGTTTAGAAGTCAGGGGGCACCTGAGATTTTGACCAGAAATGCAAAGCACCCTAAAAGGAATATATTTCCTGAAAATGTTCCTTATTCCAATCAGTGCTCTTCAAACAGAACTTCCATACCTGAGCAGGAGGACCTACTATGCATTAGTGATTATTTTCATAAATTCTTCTCATAGGTACATGTTGAGATTAAATTCTTACTCACTTGAAATGAACGTAAATAGCTATGAAAATAACTAAATAATGAGGAAAATAACTTGGAAAATTCAATGTTTTGGTGGGTTAGAAAATGGATTTGGGTGGATTAGAAATTCCTGCATAAGAAAGTGAAGGAGGATTTTTGTTTGAAATAGATTTTGTGACAACTTGATTCTGCCCTGGAATTGACCAAATTTGCTCTGTTTTATGTGCATACAGTCACTGTAGCCAGGGGTTATTGAAACAGCTCCAAAAAAAAAAAAGATTAAAACAAAAAACAACAACAACAACAAAAAAACCCCAGCGTGCTATGTATCCTACCAAGGTATCCCCTATAGGGATATTTAGACTGTGCAAAAATAGATTGTTATAAAGGTTTTCCTTAAAGACAAAACTCGGTTGTTTGCTGCATATCTATCCGTAGTGACTTTCAGAGATAAAATAGGGAATAATGGTGCATAGTTGAAGGCAGCATTTTCTGGCATTGCTCTGATGGCAGAGTGTATTCACATGTCAAATCACACACCAGTTTCCCCTCCCTACTCCTTCTCTTTAATAAGGGATATAAAGAGAGCATTTTATTCCAGCAAACTGATTCCATTCCAATAGGAATTTGCTTCTGTATAGCATTAGAAATTTTATTATGTTTCTGAGGTAATTTGCATGGGGCAATATGTCCCAGGTCTATACACAACAACAACAAAAATTTCTAGCTATTCATCCAGCTTATCTGGAAACTTCAGCCAGTTCAGAATCTGGCAAATAGCTAGGATCAATTATTATTATTATTATTATTATTATTATTATTATTATTATTATTATTATTATTTCATTGGAAATAGATCAATAATTTCATTTTTCTACCACAGCTTTGGGTTAGAAATTTTGAAAAGTACAAGTTGCTTTCTTATGCAGAGATGTTCATTTACAAAGGGCCTATGTTAAGAGGTGAGCAATTATTACTCTGCAACTCTTAATAATAAAAAAGACCAAGAATAAGCAGAGGAATACACAATAAGTGGCATTTCCATCATGGAATATTTTGAGTTGACAACCTCACTTTGTGAAAAATTTCAGATCTAAACAATGGTTTTCAATGCAAGTTTTGAAATATTTAAGTTTTCATCTTTTTGCATCTCAAACAGTGTTTCTTTTGTACCTATATGGGCAGAGGCTGCAAGGTGTCCAGGAATTACACCAAACCAGGAAGGCGAACAGAAAAGCACTCTAAAACAACAACTTTTCAACCTGAAATGGATAATTCTGAGTCTATAATTTTTTTTTTTTTTTTTTTTTTTTTGAGTTTAAGGAAACGTGCACTGGTTTGGTATGGGATTTAATTAAAAAATATATATATATATATTTTGATAGACATATTCTCAAAGGATGAGCGATTCTGTCATTTCATCAGTTGTTGTGAGATATTTGTATACTAAAATCAGAAGCATGAGCCTAGAATTAAGTAGAAGAGGAAATGCTTTTCATAGTAACATAGAACAGAAATAAATGTTCTTTTGCTTCAGTTTGTTCTCATTGACAGAGGAAGCCTTTACTAACAAGTCACAGCTAAGAGAAACTCTTGTACAAACTATACGTGTGTGTTGGGTTTTTTCCTCTGTAATTTCATTTTGTTAACATTTGTAGGAGTTTCTGCAGTAGTGCCAGACAAGGGCTGGGGAAGAAATAACATTTTCAGGAACATCCCCAATTTGAGAATCTATTCTGAGATTTCTCTAAGTGGCCTCAAGCATCAGGGTAACCAGGCCATGCACCTTCTTTGGCTCGGTAGTAAGACCACGTAGACTCTGTCCCTGTGCACTTATTTTAAATAGGGCTCTCCTGGTTTCTTTACAGTTCATAATTTCTACTTGAAGGTTCTTAGTGGTTTCTAATGGTTGTTGTTTAGAGATAAAAACTCCAGATAGTTCATTAAAGCGATGATCTGTTTGTAGCTCGTATGGAGACGGAGTAGGATAAACAGCCTGCAACTTTAGGAGCACCATTTGGGAGGCATGAGGGTTGGAAAATCCTTATTAATGACTGTGATACAGTTTACAAGTCGACTACCATGCAGATTTCATGGTTGTCTTATATTCTTTCCCTTTTGGTATCTTCTGTCTTGGTGACCAGCCTTCCTTGTTTTAGGAGACAGTGTTATTTCATATGGGAGAGATTCAGGCTCCTGTATATAATGCCTCACGATAATATTTTATATCAGTGGTATATTAAAACGGGAATAATTTCTGTTCAAATGAGAGCAGTTTTGTCCTTTTTGTACCTGCTTTGTGAGTGAGCAAGGACTTCTCACCTAAAGGAGGTGTTCTTGCTTCATCAGCTTTCACAGAAAACACGTCCTGAGTACACTGCTAACATGTTGATCTACTAGCTTGTGAATAACTTGAATAAGAAAATGTTGGTAAGTATATTTAATCAGCTTATTTTGGTAAACAGCGTGATCCAGGCAGTAGCAAGAGGCCTGGGGATTCTTTAGCTCTACTATTGAGCCAATTTCTTCTGTCCCCTTTGCTTCTCTGCTATGTATTAGCAATGTAGGGCAGAAACAGCTTCTTTTCACTTGAGCACAAGAGTCTTCAATATCAGTGCTGGTATTTTGAGCCTATAGGCACTGTTGTTGCATAAATAAATAATAGACTATAACAATAATTGCATTTTAGGTGTTAAAGCAGAAAGAATATCTGAGATGGTAGTTTTTAGCAGCAAATAATAATGGAGTCTTTATCTTAATGTTGTTGTGTGCATTAGAACACCATTCTCTTTCTGTTTATCTGCAAGCCTGGATTATAGAAAAAACAAAATCAGAAAGTAATGGCTTCATTCTCTAAAGCTGGGAAATAAGAGTGCATTTATCTGTGGGACACTTCATTCTGATGATGCTCATGTGGTGCGTTTTCCCAATAAGCTAGATTTTGCTTATCTTTGGAAGGAAAGTCAACTTTGTTTATCTTAAAACATAGACCAGGCAAGCTCTGCTGTAATTACAACTGCTCATTTTGCTCAGCCTAATGAAACACAAAAAAAAATTATTGAAAGGCATCAAAATTCAGAATATGTTCTCAGCAGGCGCTGTCTATCTTCTTGTGTTATGTGCAGCTTGAACTGTTTGGAAAACCTGCTTTGGCTTTTTTCCAGGGTGCTCAGGATGCAAATTGGTTGGTCTGCAAGAGGAGTGTAGTAATAATGGTGTGAAATAGTCACCCAGTGGTGATGTCACTAATATAATCAGTGTCTTAATTCAGCTTTATTCAAGGACATGTAAAAGGAGAAAAGTAAAAAGATGCTAGAGTATCCTAGAGGCAATTCCTCACTTTTCTAAGCAAGGATCAGGAAAAGCAGTAGAAAGATGGCTGGAACCATGAGGATAAATGTATGGTGAAAAGTATGAAGATTGCTAAAAACCTTATGCCAGATTACAGGATAAATATCACAATTGGTTAGCCTTGCAGTGTGAAGTCTTCCAAGTGTTGTTCTGCCTGCTTTATACAAGCACACACATCTGTTTTTATTTCTGTTTTTGCTCTTCTGCATTCCTGGATTACTAATATTCATGGTTTACTTCTACATTCGTGGATTCCTGTCACATCCCTGGCTTTGTGTGTGCACTTCTATTTTGGCTTTTTCAGTGGTGGTTTATAGCATGTGTTGTTTCATGTGACATGATAATCCTCTAAGATTTCCTGCAGGGATAAATCCTCTGGAAGGTGCCTGTCCAGCAGAAGACAGATATATGTTTTTATATAGGTATTGTGCCAAGTTCAGCTCGTCTGCCGTCATCTATGAAAAAGCAGCCTTGGGTCTTCTGCTGCTGCTGTGTGAATGTTTATTAGTGTCTGCGAAGCATCGATTGTTGGGTGAAATGCAACAAAAACATTTTTGGAGCCTATTTGTAGCACCTCGTGTGGAAGTTGAAATGTTTTATGATGTTATTGCCACTCAAAGAGCACTGCCGTTGTCTGTTGGCATCTCCAGTTTGCTCAGCGCTAGAATAAACACCTGGCAAAAAATGCTTAGACCTAATACTCTCACATTAGCAAAGTATTAGTGGGGGACTTTTTTTTTCTCAAATTTTGGACTGCAAACAAAATTATCTAAACACTTGAGAAAACTGTGAAGCTGCAGTTAGCAGAAAAAAAGAGCTGTGTATCTGTTGCATGCAATGCTATGTAAGGTTCATTTTCCCCCTCCATTTTCTGTCAGCTCAAATTAATAGCCTGTTAGTTTATCTGTGATAAATGTACTGTATTTAATGTAATGGGACAGTCCCTTAATTTAAGCACCTAGCACGGTGACAGCCTAAATCTCCTTGAGCTGATTTAATTAGCAAAGCTCTATGTTAATCAATTTGCAATTAAACATTTTCAGGCTTGTGCTAAGAGAAAAGAATCCTTTCACAAAAGAACAAAAAACGTAGAATTATCTCAGCAATAAAAGTAATTTATATGTTTTCTAGTAAATGAATTATTCAACACTAGGTGTCTGTTGCAGATTTACAGATTTTAATGAGCTTTCCTAATTTGACTTCCCACGCTAAATTGTACCATTTCTTGAATATTTATTAAATGAGAAAGGTTCATTAGGAAAAATTATTCATCACTATATTATCTCTTGCTAATAATGACTTTTTTTTTTTCCTTCATATTCATTGATTTATTAGCTCAGTTATGCAAAAGAGAAAAAGTCCTATTGGATAAAGTTTGTATTTGCTGGCTAATTTCTGTGTAGACTCTGGTCACTGCACATGTGGGTGGCCCCTGTCCTTGGAGCAGGGGTGTCTGCAGAGCTGTGACGTTGTCTCTGGCTGGTGACGATGCCGAGGCCAGGGTGGCCAGCACCCACGTGATGCTGCCTGGGGAGTTTCTATCATCTTTGTCCTCTTCCATAGCTTAGGATAAATAAAAATGCAAGTCAGATTAGGCAATGCCTTCAAAAATAGCTTATCTGTATAAATTATGGGGGGGGGGGGGGGGGGAAACAAAAGAAGCTATAGGCTCAGATATTTTCTTAAGAGTAACGAAGCACTAGTTAATTCAAAGGTATCTTTCACTCCTTTCCTCCCACTTTCTGTTGATCATACCTGTATGTCATACCTGTATGTCAGAACTGAGGATTTTAGTGATTTACAGCAAACCTCACTCAGATCCTTTTCTTTTGGAGCACTTGAGAACAGCCAGGACCATTTAAATTCTTGAGCATGTTTATGTGGTATGAGAGTAGATGTCATCTTTGTTCAACACCTAACTTCCACTCTCCGTGTAAAAAACAGCCAAATTCCTGTGTTTTTAAAAGGAAAATTTAACAAATCTGAAAATGCCCCTGTAACAGTCTCATAAATGTATCTAGCTTTGTATCTAGTCCGTCACTCATTGCACACACAAGGCAGGAAAGATTTCTTTATTTGAGTTGACTCAGTAGAAAAGTTGGAAGTCTGAGCCCTCGTACTTGTGTAGAAATTACAGCAAGTTGGTAATCAGCTCTTTCACTTCTTGAAACGAGAATTTTTCCACAAAACAAGATGTAGTGATTTTCTACAATTGTCTGATGAATGCCAGTGGCCCAAGACCCTCATCCCAAATTTGATGTGGTGTTTCTGGTGCCACTCTCTAACTGAAGAGGGAGATTTTATTCCCACTTACATATCTAAGGATCTGGTAGTCAAGGTGAGGTCCAGCTCTGTAGACCAAATTTGATTGAAATTTTCTTAGACTGTAACATCCCATTTAAATGAATCAAGCCAGGAAAAGAACAACCCTTTGCTCCTCTAAATTATGTTAATGTAACTGGAGACAGGCATTCTTTTCCTCAAGAGCTTTCAAAACCCATCTCCATTTGTACTTCATGCACTTAATATATTTTAATTATTCATTATTACCATTTTAATTGCACTTGCAATTCTCAAAATGACCTAGGTATTGTGTCATTACATTAATTTGCCCTCTCTTTGAAGCTGATTATTCTTAGGCAATAATTTAATTTCTCCAAATTGCCTAGGAAAAAAAAAATCTTAAAACCTGCTATAAAATATAAGAGTATAAAATGAACTTTGCGGCACCCAGCATGCTGCTTATTTTTTTTCCATTTATTTTTGGTGAATTCTGTAGAGAAAAGAGTGCAAGTCTCCTTGAAGCTCATGTGTTTTTACTAACGTGTAGACCAGCATCTCAAGGGAGCCAACACTTCTGAACGTGCTCTCCCACTCTTACTACCTTGTGCTCTGCATGCCCATCTTTGACACCAGAACAGAATAGACTTCAAAGATTTGCATTTTCACTGGAACTAGCCTGGGAACGTTAACAGAAACATGGTGAGTGTTGACGCCAAGACTTCGGTGCCCATTGGGCTCGCTGAAAAAGCTGTTGCTTTGTCAATGGAGGGATTTCTCTAGGCTTTGTTCTGTGCTGCTTTTTCCTTGGTGTTTAGTGGAAAATGCATTTTGCATGAAGATCAGACTTTTTTTTTTTTTTTTTTAAATCATTCTCTGTTTATGACATTAGTCATTCAAGTAAATCAGAGTGGGCTTAAAACTGAGAATTTCTTATACATTTGGGCAACTCAAGTGTTTCCGTTTTAGTGTTGTCACAATTTTGGGGGCAATGAAATCTAACTAAACTAATTGAATCAAACAGTGTCATGAAATGCTGATTTAAAAATGCTGAAAACTTTTACTTGACACCTTTTGGGCACTGAGATTATTTTTTACAAGGCCTTTCCTCTGTGTGCACCTGGTTCCTAGGTGTTAATCCTGACACAGAGCTGTTAGTTCTTGGATATTTCACAGCTGTAGAGTGATAAAGATGTCTTGTTTTAGCTATTGAAGCTGGGAGAAGTACAATTATTTGTTTTCTGGTGATCACTGTTCTAATGCCTTAAAAGAATCTGAGAAAAATGTCCATCAGTTATGGCAACTCCACTGTACACTGCTCTGCTGCCTTGTTTGAATTAATTTTATATGGAATGAGGGGAAAAAAAAAAAAAAAAAAAAAAAAAAAAACCCAAAAGAGAACAGCCAAACTTGTTCTCTCTCAGTGAACAGCACTGTATAGGTCATATATAATATAGATAGCTTGTATGTTGGAAGAAAAGCAATGCTGCAAAAACGCTCTTCTTTGGAGATAAAACAACAATTATGAGCTCTTCAGATAAGAAATTTAAAGCAAAGATGTTATCTAGATGATAGATGATTGTAATAATTTTTTTTTCTTTTTTTTTATCACTTTGTGGTGTGTACAGGAAGGAGTAATGATGTACAAAGCAAGGTCTAGAGAAAAAGAAATGGCACTTCTGGAAAGGGATTTTCCACTTAAATGGTGCCATAAGCTAAGAATGCCCTAGGCAGCCACTGTGTCCATTTGGATTGACTTGGAAAGTTTGGATCCCTGATGCTGAAAGCTTTTTTTGTGTGTGTGTTTTTGGTGTATGTATGGTATTTGTAGATGGCACCACCAAGCAAAGCTCTTGGCTTTTGTGTCAGCTCAAAGCAAGTATAAATCAAGGTTTATTGAAAGAGCACGTAAATCTTCTGTGTGCAGGTCCAGAACCGATTGCCCAAGGCGGACACCGAAGGAAATCTCAGATCTGTTGTCTCCTTCCTGATATATTTTCTAGTGACTTCCTGAGATCCAGGTTTAGTAACCTTTCCCTTTCCAGTACAGCCTCGCAGTTCTGCAGGAGAGATGTCTATCTACAAGAGATATAAAAGCTGTTTTAGACCCCCTCTCATCAAACTTAATTCTTGAGTCCCTTCAGATAATAAAATGCACAGGGCTGTCCGTTTCCATCATTACCTTTGAGAAGTATAAATGAGGATCTGTTCTCTAAAAGTACAGGATGAGGCTATGTGCTTTCAAGGTGAGAAAAAATGATTATAAATGAACCAAAAATATCCCATGCAAAAAACTTAAGCCAAATAATTTTTTGCAATATTCAGTGATATGTGAAAGCAAATTCACTGTGAGTCTGTTGACATCCTTTGTTTTATTTTGTGGGTCTTATCCTTTTTTTTGTGGAAAGATTTCTCCAAAGCAAGCTGACAGATGTGAGCATTCATGAAGAGAAATAAAAATGCAGCACTAAGGAATATTTTCACAAATTTACATTTGAATTGGGAACACTGCTTTCTTGATTTGCTCCTGTTTTCTGTCTTCCATATGTTCTGGAGGGGATGTATGTGGAAGATAGCTATTTTTGAGTTCAGTTTTATAATGTAGTCATAAAATCAATCCTTTAAAATTCCAAAGTATTCACTGACTGAAATCGGTTAGAAAAAAATGCAGTTCTTTTCCACTCTGATTGAGCTATTAATGTTTTCCATCCACTGCAAATCCTTGGAAATGCTGATCAGCAAGACAAACAGGATGACAAATTAAACATGATTTGTTTCTTAACATGTATTATGTATTGGTGTGGATATGTGCTTGCATGGTAAAATAGGTTTCAAATGCTGAAAAGAACACAAGAACCCATCAAATTTACGGTCTAAAAAGGAGCACAGTGACATTGTGTTTATCCATATTAACCTACATTTTTCTTTGGCATTGTGATACTGCTCATTCTATGTTAAGACACTGGCTGCCTTTTAAATGGTAATTGTAATAAAAGTTCCCATCGCCTTTTTATCGCTTCTCGAAAAAACAGAATGTTCTATTTTTATGGAGATGATTTGGATACTCTGTATTTAAAGTCTCACTGGGCATATGTCCTTTACACTTTGCTCCTTTACGCTTGATTTTTTACCTACAGAGTAGTCAACTGCATGACATTATAAAATAATAAAACAAATCTATTTACTTGTGTTTAAAATACTTCAGTTTTTGGTCTGTTGGCCTGTATTTCTGATACTGAATCATGAATTCTGGTTGCAAATATACAGCTCATGCATATGTATGAACTATAAATAGTTGCAAGCTATTTTCAGTTATGACATTCTCTTGTACTAGCAGTGACATTTCCTAGATCTTGTTGTTGTTCATTAACTTGCATATAGAAGATCTTTGTCTAGCAGCTAAAGTATGCCAAGTATTTTTGTTTCTCCAAATGATACGGGCTTGGTTTTTATATTCTTACATGTTTATTAATTTCCATGAGGATTTCTGAAATACTGTTAGGAAATTTTGAGATTTTCATTAAGGAGATAAAACCAAGTATTCAATTAAAAAAAAATCAGTGAAAACTTTAAGTATAGAAGGTGCAAGAAGAACATATCAAAAAGAAAATCAGAATGCGAAAAAAAAAAGAATATTTTAATCCAGAACTAAAAAAAAATGACAACTGCATTTTCTTATTTATTTAGGATAAGCACAGATATTCTGAACCTACTTGTTTGTAAATTGTGTCAAAATACTCTGATTTCCAGTGCTGTGCTACTTTCTATTTCAGAAGAGGATTCTATTCCACTTCTAGATTGCGGTACTGATTGTTATTACTCGTAGAAAGAATACTCCAATGCACAAGTCCCGTGAGCGAGTTTCATGGCACTATTTATCAGCATGAGGAAACATGGAGTGTTTTTAAGACTATCAGCTGAAGGATATTTAATATAGACGTATCAGCTGCTGCAAACTAAATAGCCAGCTTGAGTTTCAAAAAGCTTTAGCAAGAGCAGAGCTCTGGTTATTCTGTCTCTTGTGCTCATCGTGGTGCAAACCACGTGCAGCCAAATTGCTCTGGTGACCAGCACTCTTGTTTTATCAACAGTAACCTCCGACCTGTAGCTAAGACCCCAGGCAGGTGTGACTGGAAGTGCGAGCAAGACTTGTCTTCCCCTGCACGGCCAATTTTGCTGCCGTTATTGAAGCTCTATCAAGAACGGCACGACAAGACGGAGAGGTGTTAGCCCAGGGATTGATTGCTTTGGCTGTTCAGAAATCATATCATGTGTAGCCTGACATAAATCTGGCATGACTGGGTGCAGAACTAGATCTTATGTTGCTGAAATTCGGAGGTGTAGGCATTTATCAAGATACATATATATATATTTTTTATTAGATCAATGATTGAGCCGCTCACTGTAAGTCAAAATGTCTTTCCTGAAACGACAGCTCTTCCTTTTGGAGGTGTCTTATGTGTGTCTAGAGGCAGTGAACGAGCTGGTTCCCTTGCCCAATAGCCAATGCAATTTGATGCTTCCTTTTAAATAGATGCTCTGATTGGGAGAGTGGGCATTTAAATGGAAAAATACCAAAGTGTGTAATACTTATAACCGTGTTTTCTTCTAAAGCTGTGCTTCTCTTAGGAAACTACAGCAAAATACTACTTTGATAAAGTTTTCTGTATCTCTGAAACAAAGAATCAATTGCCTTTGATATGCTATCAAGAGCATTAAACTAATAGTAGGAAAATATTTCTTTATTGTATTTTCGTTTTACTGAAATGTTGCCTATAACTGTGTGTTTTTTTTTAAGAGAACTTCTTTCATTCAGTTATTTTATCGTTTAAGTACTTTAGCTATGTCATCATTATGAACATCATGAACCTGAAACCTTTGTCTTTTCTTTTTTTAATTGTAAGTTTTCCTGAGAAAAAAGTTATCTTGTCATATGTATGTTTTTGTTGCTGTTTTTTATACCTAAAGTGTTAATAAATGGTCTCATATGGTATTCATTATGAGCAGTAAATAGTTCAATACCATGTAGGGGACAGCCCGTGTAGTGCTTAACATGTGCAAATCCAGTCAGAGCAATTTAGGTTTTTTTGGCCTTTGGGAGAAAGCTGTTGTGAAACACAAGCATTGAATTCCATCCCACTCCTGAAGTTTTCTGCAGCCCTAATTCTTTCTTTCTCTTTCATGGACCCATTAAATTTACTTTGATTCAAATGGGAGGAAAATCATTTCAGTCTTGACACATCCTGCATAATCTCTGTTCATTTATGTTTGTAACAGTTATGGATGAAATTCCTCTGTCGTCTTTCTTGGTGTTGTCAAATGTTTTCCCTGCTTTATTTTGCCCATATAACAGGATGCCTCTTTTTGAAAACAGAAGGAAACTGATACAAAGGCTATTTGGTTTTCTGTACTGCTTCCTAAGCTCCGTAACAATATTTTGTTGAAAGCATCACCATTAACACAACAGTCTTTTAGGATATGAAGAGTATGAGAGTCATGTTGCACTAACTGTGATTGCTCTGTGTTGCTTTTCCTACAGGAGTTTTCTCTCCAAAGAGTTAGGGGTTGTTTCATGTTCTTTCTCAAATACAAAAATAAGTGTTAATTTCTCAAAGATGATTTCATTTTTATGAAGTTAGGATGAGTGGGTGCACCTTGGTCTCTAAAGCACTTGTGTGACACACTGGAAATAACTTTCCATGGAGGAATTATAATCATTTAAATTCAATTTAGATAAAATGTGTGGATTGTAGCAGTGTCTGGTCTTGTTACATAATAAATTTATATCCTAAGAAACAGTTTAGGTGATATTGTGAACCTTCTTTCAGCCATAGTATTAAAAAATATATAATATTTTTTGTGCTGGTGGACATCTACAGAAAGGGTCTTCATAATACACAGTATTGTTTTTTTAATTCAGGAAGCGGTGGGAATTACCAGCTCCTTGATTTGTTTGTCATGGGGGAATTTAAGCCCTTGCTGCTTTTCCCATTTTAATACTAGCTAACAATCCCTGTAAAACTGAAAACTAAAGACTCAAAAAGCTATAAGCTTGCCAACCTCTCTCAGTGTTGATGGTAATATTCTGTATTGACAGTGACATTTTAGAAATTTTTGTTTAAAACCAAGACAAAACTGTGTTCTTAACAGGAAGCAAAGAAAATCAAAGCTGATGAAACAGGCAAGAGATTCTCCTATGTATCCTTTGCATTTCAGTGTAATAGTAAAATATATTGAACTTCAAGGAGGACGTTTAGATTCTAAAAGCAATGTCATTAAAGCATCGAGGAGCCATCTGCCATTTAACAAAAAATAGCAGAAACTTCTGGAGGGATCATCTACACAATATTTTTAGAAAGACTATTTTTCAGAGTGAGTGGGAGAACACTAAAAAACTAGAAACAAGCTTCCAGGCCATGGGATGTAGATGTAAAAATACATCTTTTTGTACATGTTTGGGGATATAGATTCGAAGCTAATCAAATGATTTGCAAGTGAAACTCTCAATGCACTTTGTTTCATAGTCCTTTACGTATTTTTTTTTAGATAAGAAGAATCCTTTCCTTATTCGTAATAAAATTACAATGAATATCGCTCTGAATTTGTATAGCTCTTTAAACTATTAGAGCACACTAGATTTTTGTCTGCTTAGAATGAGTCATTGCCTCTGAGGTAGTCAGGAACCTCTTGAATGTTTGTACTGACTCCTGTTGACCCTGAGATGAGAGGCACCAACCAGCTGCAATGTAGCCTTGACACAGAGCTTGGAGCAAACAAAATTAATACACTTCTGCTTCTCTAAAGAGAAGAGATAGTAGCAGCAAGGTCAAGGAATATCTCCAGTTCCATGATAAGGTTGTCACTCATCAAAGAGTCAAAGAAAAGGTATTGGAATCATGGAAAAGTAGTCATGCCTATATATAGTATCTTTTGACACTTGAAGGGAATATTAGGTCAGATAGCTGTACTGAAAGATGTATGAAGGCCTGTTATCTCTCGGAAAAAGTTATGAAGAACTTATATATATGTAAAATCTTGCTGAAACAAGTTGGAATAAGTGGGCTGATTTAAGCCATCTCTTCTCTATTCCTTGATCTCCTTCATTTCCCTGCGTGTGCAGGGGGGTTGGACTAAATGATCTCTAGAGGTCCCTTCCAACCTTAAGCATTCTATGATTCTATGATTTGTAAAGAAATGTTTCTTTAGTCTGGTTGCTTTGTTTGTTCTTAACCTCAGTTTAGGTTTTTATACCTCAGAGCTCAGCTGCAATGTGGTAATACTGGGGTAGTATGATGCTTATAGGCTTTTCTCTGTTACATTTGCCTTTTGTGAGTCCCTTAAACTTGATAAATAGGGACCTTCCCCTCTGATAAAATCTGAAATGCCTTAAGTGTAATTTAGCAAATCAGACTTCTAAAAAAATTTACAAAGTGAGACTAAATTGAGAACTTAATTGAGTAGCTCTAGTTTTGTGTATTTGTGACTCAGTTTCTTGGCAGGTGTTAGCTTTCTTTGGGGAGGTATGGGGTTGATCCAACGGCTTGTAAATGCTTTTGCTTTGATGCCCTGTGTAAGCAGTCTCTACTTCGAGTAGTCTCATTATTATTATTAATGGTTTTAAAAAGAATGAGGAGTAGGATGTACCTATCTGGACTGGGTGCAACACAAAACCTTTGGTCTAGAAATAAAGCTTTTCTTAATTTCCTTGAAGGTGGTGAATAATGAGGTTGGTGTTAGGAGCGGCATGTTCTTTTCTTGGACACTTTTGCAAAGAGTTGTAGTCACCCAGAGCAGTCCTAATCAAGCTTCCCTTAGAGTATTTGGTGGGACTTTTATTCGGGGAGCAAGTAAAGTCAATTAAAGCATACATCATATTTCTGACTTCTTGAAAGTCAATGATCCATTTTAAGGAGGTGAAAAATTTAGTGCATTATGACCATTTCTCTGAAAAAACAATATGTAAATGGAATAGTTACTGCACTATGCATGAAGAAAAGATAATTGTTGTCATTATTGTTTGAATAATATTGAATAAATTAGTATATAGTTTTAAAATGTGTGTGTTAAAGTTGATAACTGCATTCAATTTTTATGACCATAGTTGGCTACTATCTGCACTAAAGTAAGTCATGGCTGGCAAATCTCTTTTAAATGACTAAGAAACTGGCATTTATATATCTTGACTTCTGCCAGCGTTTCAGGAAGATTAATGTATCCTTTGCTAACTAAGCTGTCACGTTCAAGAAGCAACTGTGCATTCCCTCCTAACCCCTCAGCTGACAATATTTTAAGGTTTGGGCTTTTATTTTTCAAATTTCTCTGCAATATAGCTTTTTTCCTTTAGGTCGGGAAGGTATCTCTTTCTATATAGATGAGAAGATGAAAAGCAAGCCAAAACTTGACTCTTTTTTTCACTTGGTCAAAATATCTATTTGCTTTCTGGGCGGGTATTCTATTTTTACATTGTGTTTTATAGCCTGAATCTTCTGGGTTTTATACAAGTGAAAATCTGGTTGATCACCCTCACAGTAAGGAAAGGTTTATTTTATTTTTAAGTGGACATTCCCGTATTTCATTTCTTTTCCACTGTTGCCTCTTGTCCTGTTACTGGACATCCCTGAGGAGGTTCTCGCCCCATCTTCTTTGCTCTCCCATCAGGTATTTGTGAGCATTGAGAAGGTCCCTCTGAGTTCTTCTAATGGCTGAATAATCCCAGCTGTCTCTGCCTTTCTTAGTCTGTCAGATGCTTCAGTCCTTTAGTGATCTGCAGGACCCAGCAGTGCTGTGTTTCTACAACAGTTTTAATTAGAATATATGGGATTCTTGCATCATTTGAAAGGTATGTTTTCTTGAAAAATACAACCTTCAAGATAAGGCTTTATGTGAATGTCATGTTGTAACAAAGTATGGACACATGGGGTTCTATATTCTGTGTTTCTGTGGCAGATGCCTTAGAAAGGAGTAAATTTTTCCTCTCCATGTGCCTCGCTGTGAATGAAGATAGGATGGGAGTGTGTTATATTCAGACCCAGACAGTTTTTGTGTAGTATGGTAGAGCATTATTATATGATTTATCTCTTCAGGTATAGAACAAAATATATATTTGTAATCATCGCTAGTGTTTTGAATGCAAGTGCTGCTCTTGTTCATTTATCAGTATTTTTGCCACAAACTTTTAGGCACATCACCAAAAGTAAAAAGCAAATCAGTAAAATATTGGAAATCAGAATATTATTTACAACAGCAAGGTATACATGAATGAATGAATGAACCTAGACAGAAGACATATTCTTCAACTAATGTGTTGTCAACTTGTCACTCATGTAATTACTGTTCTCCATCACAACTCAAACGCTCTGGAAGGGGTATTACATCTGAGTGCCATAAATAAAATCAGTCATAAAATGGCATTTCACAGGTATCAAAACATGACTATAAACCAATAAAAATACAAAAGCTTTCCCTGAGTGATAGTGTGGTTACCTCAGTGGGACCAAATGGTTTTATAAAGGCTTACCTTAATTCTTTTGACAAGAATTTATAAAAGAAATTAATGCTGAAATGCTTGTTTGCCAGGAAATTCCTGTATGTCTAGACAGTTTTTTCTTCCCATTTGAAAAAAAAAAATGTAAAAAAAATGCACCGGTCCATAAATATCATGTTATCTCTTTGCCCAGCAAGTTAGTTAGTGTCATCTTACTTTCCTTTTGAAGGTGGGTGACACAGTCTCTAGAATGAGCAGACTTCCGCTCCACATCTGGAGAATAGTCCACACCTGGAGTGCTGTGTCCAGTTCTGGGCTCCCCAGTACAGGAGGGATGTGGAGCTGCTGGAGAGAGTCCAGCGCAGGG
>VZSV01000291.1:556583-604055 GCA_013398735.1 Nothocercus julius
ACCTCAAGGGAGGCAGTGAGGAGGATGGGGCCGGCCTCTTCTCAGTGGTGGCCACTGATAGGACTAGAGGACATATCCACAAACTGAAACACCAAAAGTTTCACAGGAACTTAAGGAAAACTTTCTTGCCAGTGAGGGTGACAGAGCCCTGGCACAGGCTGCCCAGGGAGGTTGTGGAGTCTCCTTCTCTGGGGATCTTCCAAACCCATTTGGATGCACCCCTGAGCCACAGGCTGTAGGTGACCCTGCGTGTGCAGGGGGGTTGGACTAGATGATCTCTAGAGGTCCCTTCCAACCTTAAGCATTCTATGATTTTATGACTTGTCCCGGTGGCATTGCTAGAAACTCTTGTAAATGAAGGAGCCGATGGTCTCGCTTCACAAAGGAGTCGTACTCATCTTGCAGTGCATAAATGCATCATCAGAAGTTGGTGCTAGCTGGCAGAAAATTAAGTAAAAATTCCCCAAGTCGAGACAGTTTTGCCCACGACAGCTGCTGATTGCAAAAATGGTAACTTTGATAGAGTTGCTGCTGAAGTGGAGTTCTCAGATTTGCTGCAGAACATCCTGATATGCTTGACTTCAACTTTTATTTAAGCAAGGAAAATATTAGTGCTGTGGTGCCTTTGAGAGCTGTAGAAATGAAAAACCAACCTCAAGATGAAGCTTTCAATTCAATTTCCAATTCAATTTATTTATTTGACCTGAAGAAAACTCATGAGATGTTAAGCATTGGACTTCTAACATGATCCTGGAAAGAGATGATACATTTATACTTGTACCAAAGCAGCCAGGAAAAAGGGCAGCTGTTAAAATACTATTATACTCTAATGCTAGGGTAAAATCAGATTTTTTTTAAAAGAGTATAGTTCAAATCCAAGATCCCAGTCTAGTTAGATGATAAATGATGAATACTGTTGAAATCAGTAGTCTTTTCAAACAAAACACCTGTGTGGAAGTTCTCATTAATTTGTCTGATTGAGAAAAAAGAAGGGCAAAGTGAAGCTCAAAAGTAAAGAAAAGAATACATGCTATTCCATTTTTCCATACAGTATTTTCATCTTTTTATATTTTGCATTTTTTTTTTCCTTACACCGCAATGGGTTTCATCTTGTGGAGGATACAAACACGGGATTTTTTTCTGAATATTTTGTATTGAAGGAAATAGAGTCTGCAGGAAATTTTCTTTTGTTAAAGTTGAGATGAACAGCTGTGAAAAATATTTATAGTTAATGGGAAATGTTATAGGAAATGAATAAAATGTTGTTCTCGTTTTTTCAGTCTAGATACTTGTTTGGGGTTCAATGCCCTTATAGCACTGAAACATTTTTTAAGGATTTTAAGAAACAGATTTCACTTAAACGAGCATCATCAGTTGTAAATCTGGTCCTTCACTTGCATCTGTCCTTCCTACAAATTTCCTGAGTCTGGCAGTGCTTTGTATCTGGCGTTTTCAAGGAACAGGAGAATAATCCATATTTCGGGGAACATATTGT
Source organism: Nothocercus julius (assembly GCA_013398735.1). Classification (NCBI taxonomy): domain Eukaryota; kingdom Metazoa; phylum Chordata; class Aves; order Tinamiformes; family Tinamidae; genus Nothocercus; species Nothocercus julius. Next base: position 558,079 of record VZSV01000291.1, read on the forward strand.
TGTGTTAGAGAAACATTAAAATGTTACTCCGCATGATTCTGTGGAGTAACAGAATTCTCAAAATTCTGCAGGACGTTTTCTTACCTATTAAGTGTGGAAGAAATTCTTGTCTGTGCAGTGTGATGTAGGAACACACACGAGGTCAGGCTCAGAGCAGGCTACTCAAACTAGAGAACTATATGAAAGGTAATTTAGTAGAAATACAAAAAGCTCTATGGATTTTTATCGTTTACGTAAAAATCAGTGCAGAAATAAGAAAAATAGTTGAGATACAGTGGGACTGTAGGCAGGTGAGAGAGACTTGTTTCAGGTCAAGAGTCCTTAAAAAACTTTTGACAAAAACGCACATATTTGTGTTAATATTTTTGTGTTTATAACTATGTGCATGTGTACACATACAAACATATATTCTGTATATATTCTCTGAGAGGGAGAATGAGTAGGAATTACAAGAAGCTTATCAATGCTTTTAAAGAGGCTATATGAAATAGCAGGAATTCAGGTTCAGAAAATACATTTGCCAAGGAGTCAGTGAGACAGTTTGGAATTAAAAATCAAGAAGCCTGTGGTTCTGTCATCACCGTGGCACTTTCAGGGTTAAGTAAAATGTAATATTAGCAAAAATAACTGAAATAAATACACATCGGTGCCTGCATGTTTACCAGTGAGTAACCATAATGGCTGTAAAGCAAAAGGCTTTTGTTGTTTTATAACTAATTTGGTTGTCATTCCTACTAAATGGCAAGACAAGATATAATTTAGTGATGATAAAATATTGCTGGATTGTCTTTGGTTATTAAATTGTTCTTAAACTTAGCTTTTACTGTGTGGTGAAAGATGAGTGAAGTCCTACTGCAATGTTTCAGTGCTTGTGCTTATGTACAGAAGGATATTTTTGAAAAGTACTTTTTTAAAAAGACTAGCAATTTTACTTGTCAGAGCAAATGAGTGCTGGCTTAAAGTAGCTTTGCAGAATAATGCTTGTTTTGGTAATTCAGTTCACTTGGTAATATTTACAAAAAATACTTAGGTGTCTGTCTTGTGTATGGTATGGTACAGGTTCATATGGAGGTTTAGTTTTCACACCCATTCACTAGATTAATATACTTTTTTATTTTATTATAAATATTACATTTTATTTTATTATAAAATATCTTATATTTTTTATTTAATTTCTTTTATATACTTTCAATCTCGTATAGGATAGAGCAAAACCACGATTTTTTGCCCCACTATATCTAGCTATGATAGCTTACTTCCAGTGCTTGTCAGTTGTTCTTATTCTGTGCTTCAATGTAGTTAATGAATAACTACCATTTTCGCTGCTTAATGAAGTTAAAAAGAAGAAAAATCTATTACCTGTTTGAGTAGTAAAGCAGAATGGACGACAGGAGCAAATACTTGTTGACCTTGCAGCCTTCTTCTCAGCTTCATAGAAGGCATCAGCTTTTCTTTCTTTTATAACTAGCAGAAAATGAAAATATAAATGACACATCATGCTTATTATTAAACATGTGCTTGACTTTAGCAAGGTAAATGCTATAGAAACCAATTATTAGGGAGTTTTAGAGTAAAATGAAGAAGACGGGGAAAGTCTACTAGGAGAGGAAAGTGACTGTTTCACTTATAAATTGTGGGCAAACACATGAACTTATTTTAAAAGAAAACTTTATATGGGTCTGCTGTGTATGATATCTGGACTGGTTGAATTTAGAAGCCAAAAGAAATGTGTGTATTTGTTTTAACAGTTCTAGTCAGTGCCACTTGAACAGGGCTTGTCCTAGTGCTGCCCATGTTCCGCTTTCCTCAGTTCTGGCCCACGTTTTAGCAGATGATGATTTTCTCGGTGTCTTGCTCAAATACAATGAGCAAAATTCTGGAAATGAAGTGTATAATTATACTCTATTTAAAAAATAATCTCTAGTTACTTTGGAGGACACTTTGGAATTGATCGCCACTTTGTTTTGGAGGTGCTGAAATACAAGGTTTTTCCTTTTAGCTAGATGCTAAATCTGTTTTTCTGCTCTTGCTTCTGACTTTTTTTTTAGTTTCTTTCCTTTTATTTTTTTTTTTCACTCAGCAGCTGCTGTTCCTGTTTCCGACTAGTATGTGCAATGCGTATTCAGTAAGGAGGAGAAAATAAAGATGAGATCAGAAGATAGATGGTGATTGTGAATAAGTGCTTCTCAGTCAGTACTGCAATGGAAGTGTTTTTCTTTTTATTTATTTATTTATTTTTAACAGTTTGCAAATCTAGAGCTCAGAGTGACTGAGGAAATCTGCTCTCTCCTTAGTTCGGTGTTTAGCTATGCCTCAGGAATCCACCATAGATCAGTGAAGGGCACCGTATATCTGTCTTTTTATTTGTTTTTATTTTTTAAAAAAAATTGTTTCTGTTAGTATTTTAGGTCAGATTGAGAATGAGACAGATTTGTATTTAATATCTTGTATCTAGCAAAGACATTCAATCTTAAAAGAGGATATAGATTCAAAATTGCACTACAACCTTTTAGCCTCCAGGATTGTGTTCAATAGCATTGTAAAAGAATGATTCATGACTATAAATGTTGTCTAGCTTTGAGCTAATTGTTATATAGGGTGAAATATAGGATATAAAAATAAATTTATTGATGTTAACATGGCATACCTAGTTCATATTGAACTGCAAACCATGCTTCCAATGTGGATTAAAATGCCAATTATAATAGTCATAAAAGTGGTTCATGCCATCAGAGACCAGCAACTTGCTTGACTGTCAAGAACCTGGAGGCTGAGAACATCTGGAATAGGTGCAAAACGCCCGTTACTAGAGAACCAAAATCTGAATAATTACATAACAGATCACAGCATGAAAATTCATCTTGATGGATATAAAACTAATGATAATTAATTCCTAGACTATAGGCAGACACATGTGTGTTTTGAGTTCAACTGTTAAAATCCCGAAGACAACATACCTGTATAAACATTTCCTGTGACGTAATCCTGAGCGAGTCAGTGCCAAAAACCTGCTTAGTACAATAGTATGTGATACACCAATCTGTAAATGTATCTTTGGGGTCAACAGTGCCATTGTGCTCGGAGTGGTGCAAATAAAATGGACTACGTTTGCTAAAATTAGGCAGGCATTGTGTTGCTTTTGAAATGAGAGGGCTTTTTACTCTCTTCCATAGGGATTTGCTTGGGAACTCAAATTTTTCCTCCAACTGAGTGTCAAGAAAATGGCTGCAAAGAAGGTCCCCAGCCTTGAGCAATCTAGGCAGTTCAAACACGGTGCCTTTCCTACCTTTGCCAAATATTGGGTCTATAAAGCAGTTATCAAAAGCGGTTGGGTGTATCTACCAAAGGAGCTTTGACTTTGTTTCATGAAACAATCTCTATTCTGGCCTAAGATTAACCATGAACACCATCAGATCCGGAAAAGGAGTTTATTTTTTCTCTTAGCTTCATCTGTTTCATACGAATATCTTTCATTTCAAAAATCTACAGTCCATAAGAAATGCTGAAAATATTGCCAAAGGTAGCTCATGTGTAAAATGCAAACCGACTTTACAAGGCAAAGGTTAAATATTTAGAGAAGAATATTGCAGATGGGTAGACCACTATCCTGCCTTTTTGCTAGGAACAAACTTTAAAGTCTACCTTTATTCCCCACCCCACAGAAAAGAACTGAACTCCAGCTTTTCCCTTTTATGTCTTTCCTCTGCACCTTACTTTTGCTGAATAACCTCAGCTTCGCTGATTATTTCAGACTATCCAGGAGAAAATGAACTGTGAATGATGAATTAGACATCAATTCATGTCCACGCAGGGTCCAGCGATTGTATTTTCTCAGTCTGGATCCATTAAAAATAGTACCAGAAAGCCCTTTAAACTGGAATATTTGAACTTAATACTGGGCTTGGGAAAAAAAAAAAAAAAAAAAAAAAAAAGACAGCCCATGAGTGATAACGGATGTGATTTTAATACAGCTTTAGAAACTGGCTGTAGGGAGCTATTCAAAGGCTTTCTGAATATGTCACTGGAGAAAAAGTTAGAAGACTTTGAAAGAAATAGCGCATGAAGCTAAAGGAATTACCCCCTTACATCTGTCTTCCGCTGCAAACCAAAATACCACAGCCCCTAATCCCTGGCTGTGTCATGTTAGCAAAAAGGGCCTTGAAGGAGTTAAACTGTCATAATTTGACAGCAGTGAATCCCTTGGGGACAGGGGTTACCACATCGGCAAATCTTCTTAGCTTTCTCATTGATATTTGATTGCTTTGCTAAGTGGCATGGCAAGGATGGGCAGCAGCAGATCTTTGCCAATGCCCCAGCACGGTGAGCTGCAGGTACCTCCAAGAGGGCTCACGCAAGGCTACAAGCCAAGTAGGTGGTCAGCAGCAAGGGTCAGCTCATCTGGGAAGGAGCTCAAATGGCTTTTTTAATTTTTTTTTTTTCCTACAGTGGATTTCTTGGCAAATTAGGGGTTTGACTGCTGGCTTAGATGGCTCATTGTGTGCATGTTTTTTGCTGGGAAACAGGAGAGAGACTTTGGCTTCCACAGTGAAAGGGGGCAGGAGGTACCACAGTCTTCCCTTAGAAACCTGCCATGTAAAATCCGGGAGCCTTTAAAAGATCTTACGCTGTGGGTAGTAAGAAGCTCCCTGGAAAGCTGCTAGTGAAGAGCCCCTGATTTGCACGTGCACACTAAACTAATTCCAACACAAAAAAATTGGAAAACTGTAGCAGTCACGTTAAGAAAGGGCACTGGGTTTCAGGCTAGTGTGTGTTACTTTAACAAGTTGTGTATGGAAAGCGACTAAAACACCTTATTTGGAAGGGTAAATGAATTTCCTAAAGTCAAATCTCTGTTTTGTTTGTTAATTTGTTTTGGAGGAATTAGGAAAAAATACCAGTTCTTATACCCAATATTCTTCCTGCAGGACCCCTTAAAATATTTAAATACAAATAATAAAATATTTAGAATTCTATTACAATTAACTTGCTGAATTATCCAGGATTTTTCCTATGGGTATGGAAGCTTGTAGCTGTATTGAAGAACCTCAATTACAGTGATGTTGCCCGCCTGAATTGGAATCTAAAGCCTGGCTTTCAATATTGATGAATAGAGTCTTCTATTTAAGTGAACCAAAGTTTCCTCCTGTGTGTAAATATTCATCCAAACAGAAGAACATTGATCATTATATAGGTCCTAATCCAGGTTCCACTGAGGTCTATATTAGCTCTTCCATTGACAAAATAGTTAAATCACCCTATGTAATGAGTCTGATGCAGCTCATTCGCCATTTAATTTGTTTGCATTATCTTTGAAAGCCCATACATGACATATGGATATGTATACAAAGAAAAATAATCTCCTTGCCCAGAGAATAGTCCTACTTGTCTGACATGATCTTCTGTAAGTCTTCAGCCTTCGAATTCATGTGCTGTGTAGGCATTTCTACAAACACATGTGGACAGACTTGTGTTGGGTGTTGCTTGTAGCGTTAATGGCTGTGAAACATTGGACTTTGAAATAAGGTTCTCTAACATATTTTGTTATAATATCATTTTTGACTTCTGAGCTACATAGGACAAGTGGGGTCAAGCATTATTTTCCTTTTTTTTAATTGGGAAATAGATTATAAATATTTCATCAAGACTTTACATCAGGTCTCCTTCTCTGATGTTACTGAAATGAGTGCAAGATTATTTCTATGCTGATGAATAGAGCATATATTTATAAAAGATGTTTCTGCAAGATTTCAAGTGCTCTAATTTGATCCTCAAGAAAAAAAAAATGCTACATACAAGAGATACCTTGTGTTTTGTTTAGGCGTGTGTATATATTTTGATATAAAATGTGTTTTGCTTTTATCCTCAGGAACAATTCCCTTTTTGAGTTTTAGGAGATAAGGTGCACCAGCTGAAAGGAGAAATTGGTCTGAAAACACATTTTTTTTTCCCATTTATGTTACTGGAATGAGCCCTTGACTGGGGGGAGGGAGCTGACAATGATGGGATTATCAGAAAGTCCAAACCCCAGATTTTACAGTCAGCACAAATCATAAAGAGGATATGTTAAATATGTCTTTCACCCTGTAAACAACTAAGGCTTCCTCATGTCTAATAATACCATAATTGAGTATAATTAAAATCCCTCATGCATATTCACCCCAGTTAAACATCTGGGTACAACAAGCAAAATGCGTCACTTTGAAAGAGAGGACTTTTCATGAGAAAATCAACGTACGGTTCAGGTACAAGCCCAGTCGATAAACCCTTTAACCACTGGGTTCTAGAGGTTTTACTCATTTTCTAGCATTTTTAGCATGTGTGGGGGTTGATAAAGGTGCCTCCTTCACAGGAGATTGTTCCCGTTCACTTTGGTTGTGGGGATTTGCAACTAATCTCTGCTAAAGCTTGGGCTGTTTCATGGGCTGCGATTCTGTGGTCCATCCAAGTGCCATGGGAGAGGCAGTTCACGCAAGATATTTCTTGTGGGGGTAGCATCTTCCACAAGACTCCTGATCTGCCTTATTTGAACTCCAGCAACCACAAAAAACCTCAGTTCTTCGAGGTGCTCCATGTTTCCAGGAGAGCGACCGAAGGTTTAACTCCCTTGAGCGAAGCCCAACTAATGGAAAGTTGAGTATCATATCACTAGAGCTCATTATTTACCTTTTGGCTTTGGTTGCTTTTGAGGTCACTTGAATGAATGACCAAAAAACAATGCAAAATATATGGCAAGCGTGCAGTATGCAAGTCACACCTGTTAGAAAATTACAAGTATAAGCAATTGCACCAAGTCATGTCTGACTCAATCCAACTTTGCAAAAAATAGGCTAGATGCAGAGCCTAGGAGGATGTGCCCCTTTTTCGTGTACGTTGAAAACGCCTCTTTGGTTTGGGTGTACGGTGAATTTCAGTCCGTCTGTGTCTGCCTGTCATTATGATGGTACTTGTAATTGGTCCGTAGTTCCTCCTGGTTCTTGTCACAGGGGCATCCCCACCTTGATTATTATCTTGATTATTACTGATGAATCTCCAAGCAATATGTGTCATAAGCAGGTTTTATTAAATACTTCTAATAATGCTGATTTTATTACCATTAGCAGTACGAAGACTGATTTATGAAGAGGAAAAAAGGTTTTAAGTATTGGTTCAATGGTGCTATTAGCTCTTAACTTCTTACAAATTGCAATTTTTTATTTTGAAAGTTGAGTGTCAGTATGTATGTAAGCAAAAAGATATCTTGCAGAGTAAAGAGGCCTTGAAAGAACAAGCGTAACTTGTTAAATCACCTGTTAAGAAGAGAGTCACTGAGTACACAGTGCGATATTTTGCTGTTTTATACGTCTAGATCCTTCTGAATAATTTTTTCATCTTGAATTTGAAGATCACAGATCTCATGTATGAATTTGCAATATTTTAGCAAGCGTTAAGCACAGAAAGATATTCATTTTTCTGTACCTTTCATTTATTTTGTGATTCAAGTTCTTCAGGAAGGTCCTTCCTTCCTTTTTTTTTCTTTTTTCTCCTCTTCAGCCTTTGTATTAACATTTCACTACTCTCACTTGCCAGGTATTTTTGACTGTTTCCTATACTTTGTATTTACTAGCTCTCCCACCATGCACGTTCTCTGCCAGGGGACCCTAACTTAGTTCTGGGCAGGTACAGGCGCATTTTTGTCTTCACCATCCCTTTCTTTCTCCTTTACTTTTTTCTTTCTCCCGTTGATTGTGTTGCATTCATAAGTACAAATGAAGTTATGTTATGGCTGAAATAAACATGCTGGTTTTGACTGGTCAATACCTGACCTAGCAAGTGTGAATTTTGGAGCTAGTATTTAATTGTATTTAAAACAGAAATGTAGTACACTTGTAGAACGGCAGCTCAAGAAAAAAGCTAGATATAGCAATAGAAAAAAAATCAATTGCTCTCCGTGGCATATAGGCCTGCAGTTAAGGACAGTTTCTGAAAGCATAAATTATTATTCCAAACAGCACTTAAGTACATTTGGAGACTTTATGAGTATTTTAAGCATGTGTTTAAAGTTGATTGCAGACCTTGTTCAAGATGTTGAGGATAATTTTTGTCAGCCATCTAATCAGAAATGAAAATGATCCCTGTCCTGGATGCATCGGTGGAATTTTATCAGCCTTGTGCCAACACAAATACAAAAAACTGGTAAACAGTTATTCCAATTCCTTCTGAATATATTCTAAGGATGCTAAAGATTGGAGGGTCTTTTTTGCAAGTATTCCAAAATGGAAGCAAAAGGGCCTTCAAGCCACCTGCACGTTGACAGCTTGCAGGGAAATATGAGACTATTGTCGTGGAGCCTGGAATTGCATCCCAGAGAGCTTGTATGAATCCTTATCGCCCTGCACAACAGCAGCTCTGGCTCCCCTTCCTTCGCTGCAGATCTACGTGGGTCTTGGGCTCCATGAGCCCCAAGAACCCTTTGGTTTATACTGAGTTAATGGCACCGATTTTCCACCCTGTCCTTTTTTGTTTAGGCAGCGTTTATGTGCAAGTACAGGATAACAGTGTCTTCGGACGATCTGTTTTCATGGTGCAATGAGCAAAGCTAACGGTGGCTTGATACTATACAGACAAATTTAACGCTGAATTGTTTGAAGTTGTTCTTTAGGGCAGAATTTAAGGGTGAATGAACTATACAATTTTTTTTCTGGTCTATTCTGCTTATTATGCTATACAAAATGTGAAGAACAGGTCAAAAGACAGGGCTGTTATCAGAATTGCTGAGTGGATGAATTTTGGTGCCTGGGAGGTAGGTGGGGTGGGATTTTTTTTTTCTTTCATGCTAGATTCAATATAATAAGTGCCCGGAAATATATATCGCAGGTAGATACAATACTCCTGTCCATGTCCTTCAAGAAGAAAGTATGCTCTGAAATGGTTTACATAATAATATAGTGCATTAAAAAGAGAAAAGAAATAAATTAACAACAACAACAAAAAAAAGTATTTCCTTTCAGGTAGTCCTGAAAAACTTACCAGGAGGAATAAACAGGTTCTGGTATCTCTTTGAGTGAAGCTTTAATTTTGTAAGACCCAGGGCCAAAAGTCTGCTGGCTTTGTAGGGTCTGAACAAGTACTTTCTAGATGTACTCCAGGCTTCCCTAAATTTTTATGTATTTTATAATATTTTAAAGTAATTTTTGAAGTGAGAGTAGCATTGGAGTGAGATGTTCTGATTGAATGATGGAGCCTTTTAATGAAATGCAAAATAATGAACATATACTGCCAAAATGAAAGATATAAAGACCTACTCCTCTGAGCTTGTAGCTAAATACCCTTAGTCCTGGCAGGTCAGCAAGGTTTGGTAGGCGATGTGCCGCTCTGATTGTGTGTTATTCCATTTTCTGGGTGCAGTCACTTCTCAGCTTTGCATAAGAGAAAAATTGCAGATAGTGAAGATTTTGGTTTTTAAAACACCAGGCAGACCCTGTTCCTGCTGATAATGCTAAATCTCGTAACGCTGAAGGACATAAACCAAAACCTGGGTATTAAGCCAGCCATATAACTTGCCTGCAAGTCATAGTAGCAGAACGAGTTAGTTACCTTTGATGCCTTTCCAACTATGAGGTTGTCCTTGCTCTTTTTGTGCCCAATATTTTTCTAATTCACAGGACCACAACGGAGACAAGGGGACAGGAGGCAATAAAATCGCAGGTGACAGATTTGCTGGCAAGAGTTTGCATGAGTCGGGAAAAGAATAAAAGGGAAATACAGGCTGAACCCTAGGAAATGTTTTGCTCTGCTGTGCTGATGGAGTAGGCTGTGGAAATATCTCCCAGAGGCAGCAGCAGAAGCTCTAACTCGAACGGCCGAAACGCCATAAACTGAACACGGGGAGCAATCTGGACTTGGCAGAAGACGACTGTAGAATATTCAACAAGCTGCTTTGGGTTCTGAATTTCTGGAAGAGTGTCTAGAAACGTTTCAAACAAATGCAGGGGTATTGAAAAATACTAGTTTTTCTTTTTGTAAGAGTCTAAGGTCACTGAAGTGACTTCAGGTTCCTTGAGAGGCAACGTGAATTATTTTCTCATTTGTTATTTAGTATTTAGAATGTGTTGTTAATTATAACACATCTCTCTGAGCGTGGGAGAAGGCCAGTTTTCCAATGGGTGGTTGCTTTGGCTGGTCTCCCTACCCTGATAAATCGATGCTTCTGTGCCTGGGACTTGTGTTTGCCCCGCGTGGGTGAAGGGCTTTGGCGAGCAGGCCACGGAGCCAAGCCCCATCGCAGCGGCTCTGACCAGCCGGGCAAGAGCGGCGTTTGATTTCTAGCACCGCAAAAGGTGCTGAGTGGCAGCTGAGCAAGAATTGAGGAGCTTGGAAGCAAATGAAACGAACGGATCTTGGAAGCAAACAATGTTCATTTTAAAAAATGTAGGTCTGCTCGTATACTAAAAGGATACAGGGTTTGCTCTGGTACTGCGATAAATCTGGCTTAATAGGATCAGAGGCTCTAAAAGTGTCAGGTGACAGAGAGTAGGTGTCTCCTCACTTAAGGCAAGTCACATAAATAAATAAAAGCAAACGAAGCCAATTTACCTAGACATATGCATGCCCACATCGTCTACGTATGTATGTGTGTATGAATGTATTTAATCGCTCTGTAATTCCGATTTCCCGTCTTGTTGCCTGGGGGTTATTTTCCAGCCTTTTTTAAAAAGCAAGCAGTGCTTTTTTTTTCTTTTTTTTTTCCAGCAGTCATCTACTTATGTCTGATCAGCTAACTCATTTTTTCATTAAGCTCAGTTATTAAACAGGGGAACAGATGTTCAAGATGCACAGTGACACTTTAGTCAAGTAAAGTAGAATAGTTTAGATTTTCTATGAACCGAGATAGCAGCCTAGGTAGAGAGAGGGGGCGTTTGAGGCACATCATTTTGTTGGTAGATGTGTTTTTATTAACAGCAGAAGCAGATGTAAAGTTCCAAAGCCAGCGATACGTGATGTGGCTAACTGAGACGGGAAGATTAACCTGACCGTACAGTGAGAGGCAACGAAAAGGCGTTCGGTGCCTCTCCACGCGTCAAAGGCCTTGCTGGTTAACTAAGGAGATTAATGTAAGTGAACTCTACTTAAAGGTAATGACGTTGAGGTCACAGCTAAAGGCTTCTTTAGGCGTGCAGCAGAAAACCTGACCAAAGGCGGTGTTATATGTGTAAATTATGAGGACTATCAGAACTGAAAAGGGTAATGTCACCTAGCAGAAGGCAAATGGTTTTAGTGTGAATGGTTTTCCCATTAAAGGCTAAAGCCTGTAGATTAGATGTGAAAAGTCAACTCTGTGCGGAGAACACCTCTATATTTACGCAGTCTGTATTTGAGTAGTTGTAAAGACTGATTTAATAATGTTGTTTTCACGGGATATAATAGCTTCCTTTCCACCCTACCACTGTATGAGTCTATGTAAGACAGAAAAGCCAAAAGTCTGGTGCTCTGCTCTCCTTGTCAGTGATTTCCGTCTCGAGTTTTCTTATTTTACAGTTTTAAAGATTCTTGTCTTCAGCTTCCAGGTAGGATGATTCCAGATGAAGATTAATCTTTCTCTCACTTCAGTATAAACCATGTTCACATGTGCAACCAAGAATATCTTTGAAAGATTGCTTGAGAAACACCTGGGCAAACATGTGCTTTGCAAGTGTAAGCAGTGATTTTTGGAAATAATTCTGTTTATGTTTTCTTAAGTAGCATTGCTTAAAATAAAAGCAAAACCAAGAAAACCCAGCCAAATCCACAGCTGTCTTCTCAGAATACTTACCGGGTAAAAATAAATTTCTTAGAGTTTACACTAAGGTACCCTGAATTATAAATTGCAAGTAGAGGAAAACAAAGCAAAACAACCCTTAGGTTTATGGAAAGTAAGTGAACACAGATTTCTTCTTTGTCATTTGTTGAAAGAAGCATCCAATCAAGTTTATCATCCTGGACTGAATTTCTAATGCTCTGTGGAGTATACTCCAATTTTCTCTTTTGTTTTAAGCTTCCTTTGCAGTCAGGGACATTTATGTAGCATAAATAAATAATTGAAGTGTTTATAAAAGTTGTACTTCAAAGGCAGGCTTTGCAAACCTAGAGGGAAAACAGAATCAATTTTCCTTTGTCCTGACGTAGTACGTATTACTCGGTGAGAAGCAGACTCAGGGCTGATTTTTGAAGACTAAAAGCTTAACTTATAAAAACTCGGAGTAGAGTGATCTCTGGGGACCCAAATCTTTCTAGGCACTTGTCTCCATTGCATCGTGCTGAAAATTAGAAGCTGCTCAAATTGGGACTGCACCTATTCAGTCATGTCAGAACCGCTAAGTTGAAAATTATAGGAGAAAAATTTTGCATGAGAACAGGAGATACTGCCATTTGCACTGACTCTGTGTCAAGGTACTGATGGTAGAAATGAAACAAGCTGCTATTAGAATATTACCATTGACCTTAACAGGCAGGATATGGCTGAATTTTTCCATTTCATTAGTATACATTTTTGTATCCAAATTTTGTCTTCAAGATTGTCATGATTTTTTTTCCCTGTTATAGATGGAGATTTGTTCAAGTGGATTTGTGTTGTAAATTAGATAGGAAGATATATGCAGCAAGCCTTGATGCAATATAACTGGAAGAGACAGCTTCAGCTAACTTTGGAAAGGGCATTACCTTGCTGAAATGATAAATATTCACTGAAATTCATTTTGAAGAATGGTGTACCTGGATATTCAGAGGTCAGATTTGATCTGTGTATAACTGGGGCTCCTAGGAATGGGTTTAGGTACAGGTATTCCTCAAAACAAATGGAGTACTGTGCTTTTGATATCTGAAGGTATCCGAAAGTTGCTGGGATTTTGTGATGTTTATGGCAGGATATAGCAGCATGATTCAGTCAGTCAGGTAGGTTTTCCCACCTAATGTTTTGTGTTATGCTTTAAAGGAAATTTATGGGTGTTACAGCGTATTTAAGCATTTAAAAAAGATGGTTAGAGGATCTTAATTTATGCAAATTGGTAAACAGCAGAAGGTACAAGACAAGGAACCTGTGCTAAGTGAATGCCCATGGGAGAGTAGAATTGGCTGCTTGGGACAGGTGGCCTTTAAATGCTCAAAGCATAAAAACTCTTGGGGATCCTGTCGAAAAGAGAATATATCCGTAAAATGATTGCTTAAGACAGTCTTGCTAGTAGCAGGTTATTTATTTATTTATTTATTTTTAATACAAGGGACCATCCAGCTTCATTTGCTTTTTTTGTGCTGTTAAAAAAGGATGCAAGGGATGGCCCTCGCTGAGACCAACTGCCTGCTTTACAAGGGGGAAATTCCCCCTTGCCCCTCTGCATCAGCAAATGAGCAAGAGCAACAAAATTCCAGATCTGCATAACACTAAGTTATGGAAACTTTGAATTCTTGATGTGCTGTTTTTCCTATACACCCATGATGAGTCTGACCACAAGACCAGTATGTGAGATGATAATTTTTCTGATAACATTTTGCATTTATTTATTGCATATATTTACTTATTGCGTATATAAATATATTGCATATACTTATTTTGGAAATTGGAGGTGTTTTGCATCTCATTAAAGAGGTGCAAATTCAAAAAAAATCCATGCTTTTTCATGAGTTATGTCTGCAAATTGGTGCAAAGTAAACTGAAGATAATTACTGTTGAAACTTCAAAATAATGTTGAGTATATGCTTTTCTTAAAGTTGTATGTTGATGGAAGAGGTACTTTTATATCTGCTAGGTATCCAAAATATAATCTGATATTGAACAAATGTTTTCTTTTTCATGTATCTGTCATCTGAGCTGTCTATTACCAAAACAGACCTGAATGGTATTAAATGGCATATTTATTGATTTAAATGATTGTCTTTACTAAAGTATATGTTTGAAGTTTGTGAAGGGAATTAAAGATCACTGTTTAACTTCAAGATCATAGATCTGATAATGAAGTAACGCTGATGTGTTGAAGAGGTGAATTTTTTCCACCCTTTTTAGAAAGAGTTACTGGAAGGAGGGTAAAAAAAAAAAAGGGAAAAAATAATCAAACTGCAGTTGTACCAGGAATGGATGTCTCAGTTCCCTGATCAATCTTTTTCAAAACAAAAATTTTTAAATGAAAAAAAAAAAAAAGTTGTTTTAGAATTAGCTAAAATATTTGCTTTTGACCTGAAGTGGCACATCTGAGTTGGATCTGTATTTCATTCAGCCTAATGCTGACATGTGGTTACATTTCAAGTAAAAATTGCCATTTTGAGAAGAGCAGACAGGCTATTTTGACTTTTCACCAAATTCTGTTGTGATGAGATTTGCTTCCTCCTGGTGTATTTGTTAGTTTGGGTTCATACTGATTTAGGTGGGGGAAAGCTGTGGGAAGAGATATGTGCTGCAGAGTTCGGAGAGCTCTGAGTCATCTCGCGCTCAAATTGCAGGCTGTCACCAAACTTCACATTTCTAAAGGTTCACTTGGTTTATTGTATGGAATATCTCTTAAAACAAGAAAAATCTCCTACTATTCAGCTCATGTTAAATGCATCCTTTTAGCTTCTTACTCAACACAGAGAATGTGCCCCTGCCAGTGTTTGGGTCGGATTTGTGTACTCAGGTGCGGGACAACATTTGGCTCTATAATATCTCCATTAATCAATATTTAGAGAAAGCAAATTATTATGTGAGTGGACAAGGGGCCTTCCCACACTCCACTCTGGAATCTAAAATCCATTTTGGAAGTGATGAATTTTGGATGAACTGAGACTGTTTTCCAACGTGCTGGGGAATGTTTTGAGGATCTCACGCTTTGCTTTTCTGTCTTAGACAGAGCTATGAAGAACTGGAAAGGCAGCTGAAAGAAGTCTTTAAGGAAAGGAGCAACATCCTTCGTCAACTGTCGAAGACTTCTAAAGAGCTTGAAGGAATTAAAGTAAACCTGCAGGTGAGTTTATGTCCTGATTTCTGTGACAGAGGATCACATGCCTCGATTTGTTCATATTGGTCTCCATTTCCTGTGAAAGGTGAATAACATGAATAATTACTTATTCTGTTGATCTTGGACTTAACCTAAACCTGATATTTTTAAAGAAAAAAAAATGATCCAGATGAGTGGGACCCTTTGTCCATACACTGAAAAACAGAAGCAAATGTGGAAATATAATATGGTAGAGCAGAGAAAGGAGAAAGTGCCTTAGTGGGACTCCTGCAAAGGATACATCAGCCGTTAGCAAAAGGAGAAGCTCTGATGGGCCAATTTGTTTGAGTTGTAGCCTATTGAACCTTCTCTCTCTTCTTTTGTTGTTGTTGTTCTTGTTGAGTCCCTTCTTATGGTAGTATTTTTTTATTTTCTTCTTACTTTTTAAGAGGCATTTCTCCTTGTAACACAATTCTGCTGGAATGGGATTTCCAGTGCAACAAAAGCCAAGGTTGTGCTTAGCAAACCTAGCCCATCAGAGGTGAGGCAAAGCACTGTACTATTTTCTGCATACACCTATTTGTCATACACTTTCAATGCTTTTAGCCATTTGCTTGTTTCTAAATCATTGCTTTGGATCAAATCTCTCTTAATATGTGAGACAAAGCAGCTGTGTGCAGCTAGCAGTGATGAACTACGGTAAAAATCAGGCTATTCTCCTTTTCTTCCTCACAAATGGTGATGTGTATAATTCACTGGGAGCCTTTTATGAAAGAGGTCCCAAATTAATCATTTTTACAGGTGAATAGCGTTAGAGATCTCTTTGGTAATACGTTTCCTACTTTGTTCTCAGTCGTTGAAAGATGATGAAGCATCAGCCAAGAATGATGTGCAGAAACTGCTGGAGCTTGGCCAAAAGCAAAGGTAATGTCCCATCTCCACCCTGTTTGTTCCAGTTCCAGACTGAAAACTGTGCGACCATGAAATTCCTTGAGCTTAACCTGTAAGCACTGGTGTATTCCAGACAGAATTTTCCTACCATGACAGAAAAACAAGTGCGAGAATAAGGCTGTTTTGGAACGATTTTCAAACAAATGACAAGAGCAGATAATGGATGTTTGTGACTTCCTAGATGCACATGAATAGCACTAGGAAGAGACATTAGAATACAGCAGTGAGAGGTTTGCCAGTGAGAGGGATTTTGAATCTCTGAAAAGTTCAGACATGAATTTTTATCTATTCAAATGAACAAAACCAGAAGCCTTCAAAACTTACTAGTGGGCAATAATCCTCAGGTTACGAATTTACTTGTGAGTGTCCCAATCTCTGGAGTTAGAAATATTACATAGATATTAAATCTTTATATATCTGTGAGGAGCGATGGAGAGAGATGTATTCCCTTCAATTTTTCACTGACGCTTAGTAAAAGAGTGACTTTACCCGGCTGGGAATGCAAGCATAGTCCTTAGTCACTAGCTATTGTAACCTAACTATCATTATTTAACAGAGAATGTCTTGGTTCTCTTATTTCTTGGAGTTCAAAATTATAGATCACTGTACAGGTACAATTTTAACAAGCAGCCAACATCACTGACACAGGGATCTCTTTCTCTGAAATAATACGATGTGATGAATGCATCTCTATCTCACATTTTTGCCTTAAGCTTTTAATAAATGATTTTTTTCTAGTGAGAGTGTGTGTTTCATCATTAGAAATGTGATACCGTGTTTAATAGAAGCTCTGTAGCACATATGAAATTGCTTTGCTATAGAGGAAGCTTGTGATTAAACAGCATTCACTTCTTCAATACAAAACAGATTAGAGCCGTAATACAGTAGCCATGGATGTTTCTCATTTTTATTTCAGCTGAGATGGATCAGATCCCCAAGGGAATTTAAGGCATTCTAGACATATCTAGTGAATGATGAAGGCAAGACTTCAGCTAATACCAGATTTAAAAAAAAATGCATATGACATAGCTTGTATGCAAGTGAACATACACTTCTCATCAGCAAAGCTGACCTTCTCACAGGCTCTGTCCCTCGTACAGGTTTTGCAGCTTCTATGGAATGAAAACTTTGGTTGATTAAAAGCATTAATGGACTATTGAGTAAATTTTTAAATGGGTTTTCTTAGTGGAAGATGCAATATTTGAGGTCTCTGACGGGAAATACCTACTTCTTAGCCACTTCATCTCACAAGTTCCATCCAAAAATACATGTTGATTTCTGTTTCTAAGGCAGGCAACTGTTGAGTATAAATCAGAAAATTGTTTTCCAGCAAGAGTCCCATAATGATTGTCCCTCTTGGACCTCGCTAAACCCCCATAAGTCCATGTGCAATGTGGTCAGCAGAGCATCTCAGTCCACCATAGTTAACAGCAAAGAAATTCTGGCTCCATCGCTGATGTGCCAAAACCCAGTGAAAACAACATCTTTGGGCTTCTTCTCCAGCCATAGGCTAGAATATTCTGCTGAATTTTGTGTTGTCTCTTTCTAGAAAGTCAAGTGAAGGTTTAATTTTATCAGCTTCTTTTTTTTTTAATAGGGTAAACTATTTCTCATTGATAATAGCACAGTCCCTTTTTTCTTCACTTTTATTGTGCCAATCCTTTTAGCCAGAAATTACACACTGGCAGATGTTTTGCACAGCAGGGTGCTCAGTGGATGTACAAGGTAGCCAATTTCCATTACAGATAATTTTTGTTTTGCGCTAGTACAGGAGTTTGTGGGGTCATTATGAGTTTATGAGCAAGACAAATAGACAGAGCATGTCCGTGTGTCACACTGAATAATTAAAAGTGCATTTTGTGGAAACGAATGGATTATTTCTTAATGGACACTTGTAATGAAGTTTCTCTTCTGTGTTTTCAACAAACTAGGGAAGAAATGAAATCTCTCCAGGAGGCCTTTCAAAAGCAGCTTAATGAGGCAGCTGAGAAAGCAGAAAAGCAGCAGGCTACCGTGAGTTATTCCTTGTCCCTCCTTCATTACTTTTGTTCTTCTGTCTTTATTCTCCTTCTTTGAGAATTTTCCATTGTCTCAAACATCTTTGTATGGGGGAAAAGAAGAACTTTGATTTCACGTATGCATTGGTTCTCTTCAAGCTTCATAAGGGAGGAGCTGAAGAAAGTTTGGATACTCGTCTTCATTAGTTTCCGTGGGATTTGGGTATAGGCACTCTTGGAGATTGGAGTCTTGTCCACACCAGCACAGGCTCCACTGGCTTTTTTTGAAAGCACTGATAATTTTCAGCAAGAAATAGGTATCTGAGCCCAGTTTTGACCCCACTAGATCTGACTATTGATATAGGAAGGTATTGAGTTGCATTAAAATTTCATGCTTTAAAGAAGTGCTGTTTCTGGGTAAATTACACCACTGGCTGGATTTTTCTGTACGCCTACAATGATGTGTGTCATAAATAGTGAGCTTATTATCAGCCAAAGACATGAGTTTATTATTAACTCAATTATTAGTTTAGGGTATAAAGATATTCCCACTGAAGTTAAAGGACCTACTTTAGTGTGTTGGGTAACAATAGAGATCTCGTGTTCTGTTGAGCAGCTGAACTGTGCGGTTGTCCTGTTAAGTCTAAACTTAATGTTGGGTTATTAAAGTGTCAAACCTTGGATTCTTAGTATTTAGTAACCTAGATCAGGCAGATGCCTAGAAGGTATCACTAGTGCCTTTGGTCTATATAAGTGTTTATGCTTGCTGGACTGTTAGTATTTCTTTTTCCTCTAGAGAAAAAAAAAAGTTTTTATTTTGGTAGTAAACTAAATGATGCATTTAACCACAAGTTTAAAATATTTTTTTTAGATTTTCTGGATATTCAGGCCATTATATATCCTGGAAAAATACCTTTTTTCAAGATGGTTTTGCACTGAGCAAATATTGTCCTGGGGAAAAATAAATGAATAAATAAGAGCCTAGTCTCCCCTGCTAAGTACTGGAAAATATTTGTTTTGGGGGGTGCATTAATAAATTCACAGTAGCTTGACAGTACAGCAAAAAGCAGTCCTCCAAACTAAAGGTGAGAATTATGTTTATTTAATCTCCCTGGTAGCTTCTTGAGGACTTCTCAGCTGTGGGCGGACAGCACCTGAGATGCAGTGAATTCTGTGATTCTGTATTCTCTGAATGGGCAATTGGCTCTGTTCTATTGGGTGCAATGCTCTGTATTTTTTTTAGCTTTTACAGCAGCACTTTCCATGTGATCTCAACTTGGAGAGTAACAAAAGGCAAAATTTGCTCTTCAGAAGTTGAACAAAATCTTAACTAGAATGCAAAAATATGTGGTGCAAATAACAGGAAAAAAAATTTCCATTTGAGTTGAGAATAGAATTTGACTGGAAGTGTTGTCAGCTTGTTAGAGAGAAAAAATTCTTCAGCTCTATTTTAAAATTCACCAATAATAGGTAATAAATTTGCCACTGATGTTAAGGAAAGCTGAACTGGGTCCTTGGTTTGTGACATTTTTATTTTTTTTATTGCCTCAGGGTAAAATGTACATAATAAAACTTAGCAGTACAGGAAGACTGAATGAATATTCAAGAAATGGTTCAGAGGCCTTGGATGAAAGCTGCGATAGAAATGGAAATAAATATTGCTGTCACACAGTATTACTTTACACCTGTTTTCTTCATGTGTTTTGCATATTTCTGAAAGCAAAATGAATATTATGGAAGAAGTTCTAGGTAGTTTGGGACAAGCCTTATTTGAGGCTGGGAGCTTGAACTTAATTCTGATTTAATGAACTGTAAGTCTTGTTTCTAATCAAACTTGTGCTCATTTTATTCTACAGGACCTGATGAAGTAAATCTTGATTTATATCAGTGTAAAGAATAAGATTACATTTTTCAAAGCCCTATGCATAAAAAAATTGGAGTAAAAATAAAAATATATTTTTTTTCTGCTCCTGCTAAGGAGGCATTATACAATACTGTATTTTAATTGGTAAATTCATGCTGTATATTTTCAATGGGCAATAGGGCATAATTCCAATTCCTCTTGTCAGTAAAAACTGATGGAGCTTTTTGGTTCAGAAATCTTTTATCTGTATTTCGTGCCAGAATAAATAGACAAGTAGATTACAATGGGCTGTTAGGCAACAAATGACTACTAACAAACAGTCAAACTACCATTTTATCATATATGTCTCTATTTAAATGGGATGTGGAAAAACTTCCTCCAGAAAAAGGATTAGGCAGTTTGTTAACAATGAGGCAGATATACCAGCAAATACAGTTATTTTTTAGCAAGTCACCTTGAGCTTAGTAGAGTTGCTTCTCACTAGCTTCAATACTGCGGTATAAAAAGATCTGGACTATTCTGGATGAGTGAAACAGAAATAGGTAAAAACAGTCGAGCTGTGACAAAGCTTGGCCTGCATTTTACCTTTTGCTCCCGTTACTATTTTCTGTCATTCTAACAATTTCTGAAAACACTTGGTGATATTTAACTTCGCAATTAAAATATATTCTGTTTGAGAAAAAGGAGAAAATGTGTCTGGGTAAATCTTTGTTCCTGCTTGCTCAGAGTTCATTATGAAAATCTGGAATTAGGTAAAATATTTACAAGTATGGATTGTAAAGATAAATCTGTACTAGCACTGGTGAAGGGAGAAAGAAATGTGTTTTAAAGATAAATAATGGCTTATTTCCCTTGAGATGCTAAAGCATCTGAGATTTCTCTTAGCTCTATTGCCTCTCTAACCAGAAAGATGAATTAATTTCTAAATTCCTCTTGAGGGGAAAACCATAGACTGGATTGGCATCCTGACCCATGATAGTTGAAACAACTGACAGAATGGATGAAATAAATCTGATTTCCCTGGTTGGCTGCATAATATTTTCACTTCTATAGGACGGCTTTTGGTTCAGTTATTTGGATTGAGTCCAGGTTGTGCACTCTGGAACTACCGTGCCGAAAAAACAAATCACATGAAGGTGGGAATGAGAGTTATTTTAAAGACACGCTCCGGTTGTAGACCAAAACACTGATGTGATCTCATCTCTTGGAAGTCTGAAACTACAACCAAGGCTTGAGGCTACTTTTAGGAAATGAAGGGAAGGAATAGGAGATGAAGTCTGAGGAATGGAAAAAATAGGCGGCTACCTCTGTACCAGCTCTGGTCTGTTCTTCCCTCAGATACAGGTGAGGGAGGATCTCCAAGGCTCAAGTCTGGTTCTGACCATCTTTGGATATTTCTAAGCACTCTAGGACAAGGGGGAATTTTTTCCTTGAAATTTCAAGAACAGTATGCTCCTTTAGAAAACAATAGGCTTTTTTTTTTTTTTTTTTTTTTTTTTTAGCAATAAAACAGGCATGACGGAATATATGGAATTTAATTTAGGGAGATCTATCATCAAAGAGGAATCAAGAGCCACCACAAACACATGCCTGCAATATTTTTTGCTAGAAAGATGTTCATTTTATTACAATGTATATTTTGTCTGCCAACATACTTCATGGCAAGTGTGAAATGCCTCTGTGACAAAAATCTGAGATCTGCTTCTCCGTTTAGATGCAGTATGATTTTTGTACATGGTAATTTGAACATAAGACAAAAAAATTACTATTGACTATGTTAGGGTTGCCAGATACTCCCATATCCTCTAATAGTTAACCATGATGGTGAACATCATGCATTTCTGTCCCATCTTAACCGCTCATGTCTCAGTTCCAAGTAATATATAAGAAGATGGATGCCAGCAAATAAGTATACAGCTGAGCTTTGGCTTTTATATCTGCATTCTTCCACCCTTCATCTGTAGTCAATAACTAACTATGGTCTGACTTTTAGAATTGGATCATTGCCATCTGCTAGAGCATTTTGTATTTCAACGGGGGAAAAATTTAATTTGAACGTTTCAAGGTCACAAACTGCTCAGAGTGAAGGCCACTGAGTGGAAGATGTTGCTTTTAATAAACGTAATGAGCTCTGAAACGCACACAGCTCTGAATATTTTGAGTGTCTACCTCCTGGAGACAGAGGCAATGTCCTTGCTTGATATCAAAGTTCATTCTTGGAACACCAACATATTTTTGTTATGGATTTTTATAATTACAGCTAGATATTTAATTAAAGGCAGGCAACATTTGGAAACATCTGAATGTCAAACAAGAGCAAAGAGTTAGTGGGAAGGTGGAAAAGACGTAGAAATTTTTCAGGTTGTTGCCTTTAATATCAAGCTGAACTTAAATGTCTATTCAGGTATGTTATGTTGTCAGGATTCGAAGACTGAAAATAGAATTCTTACTCCTTATGCTCCTTGGAAGCGGTTCATGCCTTGCTGCTGTTTGCTGTAGAATAGGAAATACTGGGTTTGGTTTCTGTAGCAGTGTTGTGGTCCATCCCGACAGCTTTTCTCAGGGAGTTACTGAAAGCATGGGGCAAATGGTCTCGTACAGAATCACCTGCCCGAGGGCACAAAATTAGGGAGACACATATAAATTTCAATGGACAGGTATGTTACCTCTGCATTACCTCCTGTAACCAAGCTATATAAATCCCTCCTATGTAGCCTTCTATAGCTATACTTTATGACTAAGTGGCTCTTCAGGTGTTAGAGATTAAGTAGAATGACTTTAATATTGCTATAAAAAACAAAAAAAAAATCTGACTTTTTACTTAATATTGGTATATTAAAAAGAAAAAAAGAAACATCATTGCTTTGTATTTTTCACTATTCAGAAAAGCTAAAATGGTAAGTTTGCACTAGGTAGGATGTCCGTAGCAGTGATATCAGATGCCAGGTGTACGTGAGTGGTAATTAACACAAATTGCTGGTTTAACCAGCATAAATTAGCAGTTAAATGAACAGTGCTGTGGTTTGTCATAAATATCTGTCTTCAGAAGATGCGGGTTAACACAGGCTCTGCTTGGGAACACCTAAAGAGCAATTTGTGTATCGTATCTTTTAAATTATTTCATATATATTCAGATTTAGAAGTGATATGCTTCAAAGGAATAATAATAGTATTGAAATGACTAAGAAAAGGAATGGTCTTTAACAGAGGTCCGTGTACTACATTTTGCCAGTATTTAATGTTGTCTGGCAAATCTTTTAAATGCATAAAACTCCTGAATATCTGAATAGCGATTTTCTTATTTTTCATCTGGTCTTGATTTTTATACTTGGTGACTTTAATCCATGTATATGGCATAATAAATACCAACCTTTTGGACAGCAATAAATAAAACTTCAGGGTGTGTGGATGAGTGCTAGTTTGTGGTTAGGGCCAGATGTAAATAACTTCTGCATTGCTTTTGAAGACTATGGTAGAAAAAAGGTAGAAATTGATGCTTAAAGTGATGAGTATATTTCAAAAGCCTTAAGCTCGACTGTTCTTGAAATTTTCAGATTAACTTTTTGAAGACTGAAATGGAAAGGAAGAGCAAAATGATCCGTGACCTCCAAAATGAGGTAAGAGGGATACTTGATTGTCAGCAGTGTGTTAGAAGTCAACCTCAGAGAAAGTTTAACTTCTGAACAATATTGAATAGATTTTTTTCCTCCAGTATTTAACTGTAAAGCACCGAAGCGTGTCAGACTTCTTTTTTCCACTGTCTTGTATTAGAATTGTGAAATGATGAAAGTTTCAAGATATTCTGAGGTCTGCCTCTTTACTATGTCAAGCAATAAGTGTTATTCTGGTGCACACATTCATTTTCATTATAGCATCTTGATATTTTAGAATGTGGAGCTAAATCATTCACTGCAAACATACTAAATAGGTTATTAAAATAAATTAGAATGATTTAAATCTAATTTTCTACAGTAGTCTTTTAATTCATACCATATCTATGTCTGCTGCTGTACTGAGGATGAAAAATAGTCAACAATTAATTATCTGATTCCTCCACACAGAAATGAAAGGATATTTTTGTCTGGGGGTATTCAGCTAGCAAAAGCATGGTATGAACATTTTAGTTAGTTACTCAGCTATGGCATAGTAGTTTAGTTTTATGCTATTAATATGAATTCTGGAGCACTGCATGAACATAAAAATAAACCGCTTAGAGACTGAAGGCAAAAAGAGAAAACAGAAAGGAAAATTAATTATCCTGACACGGCTCCCATTTTTCTCTTTGTTGTTAATACATTCCACTCCAGTTTTTCATAAATTAAATAATGAAGTGTGAACAAATCAAGCATAATACATATTCATGGGTACCTTTGGTGCATGCTTTTCCTCTCTGTTCCTTCATTTGGCTCCCTGCTGTACAGCTAGGTTGCTTTTTGAAGAAGACCAGGGCCAAGTAGAAATCTTGTTGCACTTAGGTGTTATGGTTTCACAGAAAGGAGTGCTTGGTCCAGTCCTGTAGCCCATTGCTCCATGGAGGAATTGCACTTACATTGCCATTAGCTGCTTCCAAGGCAAACGGAAAGAGGATGAGGAAGGACATAAAATCTGGGAACTGAGATGCTTAATAGAGTCAAATTCTAAGGAAACTCTATTCTAAAATGTTTCCGTAAGCTTTGTTTTATGAATATGTTTTTTACGTGGGTACATTTCTATTGTTTGCAAATTTTTATGTTAAGCTTTATTTTATATTTTAAACATAAGTTTTTTTTGTTTTTTGTTTTTTTTTCCAAAAAGAATGGCCTGATTTATGTTGCTCATCTCTTTTTAAAAAGAGGGAGCGGAAAAAAAGAAGTTTTTAACAAGCAGACTAGAAGAGGGCAATGTTCTTTTCTGGGGAGGTAGTGAGTTAATGTCTAGCTGCTCTACGTGGCGTTACAGAACCTTCCAGTGCTTTGTACAAATGCTTCGTATTTGATGTGGGAATAAAAAGGATTAAATCTTGCGGAAGGAATGAAGTGGGAAAGACGTGACTAAGGAAAAGAGACTTAATTTAATGTGAAATAAAGAGAGATGAGGTGTAGCAAAAATGCAATGAAGAATTCAGTGTACTATGTTTTCAAAATTGCATGAGAAGTGATAGAGGTTTTTTTTTTTTTTTTTTTTTTAAGAAAAAAAAAAGCACTTGGCACAGCTATGTGTTTAAGAGCAATGGTTTGTAGCTAGGAAAGATAAAAGTTGAGCACAAGTACTGAAACTACTCCATTAAGGTAATGCATTTGTCATTCTTCTGCTGTATGCAAACAC
This sequence comes from Nothocercus julius, assembly GCA_013398735.1. Lineage (NCBI taxonomy): Eukaryota > Metazoa > Chordata > Aves > Tinamiformes > Tinamidae > Nothocercus > Nothocercus julius. The sequence goes on from VZSV01000291.1 coordinate 583,113, forward strand.
ACAGGCATGGGTGAATAGAGGAAAGGTCTACATTTTGTTTTTAATTAAATCAAATCTTTGAAGTATTTCCTTTCTATTTTACACCGTCATCTTACAACAAATTCGCATAGACGTGAGGAAATGTGGGCACAGTTTATTCTGCATGTGCTTTAGGAGGAAGTACAGGAGAGGGCCTGGGATTACAAAAGCGATGCGCTCCTGGCATGCCATGAGCCAAACCGGTTTTGAGAGAATTGCTTAGTCGGGAGCAGAGAAAATGAGCAAAAATGCAGACTGAAGAAAATAGGCTTAAAATGCTTGGCAAGTCGTCATTATTTAGAGGTGATCTACCACAGAATGAAGAGCTCGCTTCCACCCTGTCGCCGTCGCCTATCAGTTATGGCAAGAGATGTCACAGCTGCTCTCAAAGCAAAGCTGAAGCAGGAGGCTCTTAACTCTGCCTTGTTTTTTTGTTTGTTTGTTTTGTTTTTTGTTTGTTTTCTCAAGTGACCAAAAAAATCTTCTTTCCTGACGTTCACTATTTGGTGTTCAGAACTGAATGTTTTGGGTGCAACTCTAAACATACATACACAATGAATTAATTTCCTAAATTAGATTTTTTTAATGGTTAGGTGACATACATTTTATTGTTCTGTTTGTTCGTTTTTTTCATTTGTTTTCTCTTGGTGATAATATAAAGGTCATCAAAAGGGGAGTGTCATAGGTGACATACGCTCATATACCATTTTCTTGAGGTCAATGAGTTGGGAATTTTCCCCACAACTTCATAAATGGCACCTTTTCTTATAGGCTTAACTGAAAGGAAGTGAAATGTCCTTAGTCTTTGTCCTGGGCATTTCATCTTGGTCTTGCATCATGCTGGTTTGGATTATGACAAAAAAAAAAAAAACTTGACTCAGGTAAAGCTTTCGGGTGTTAAAAAACATGTTCTCATTTAAAACATTGAATCGCATCTCGCTTATTAGAGAAGAAATGATTATTAAACTGCTCATATTATCTTTGGATGATGTACTTCAAACTACCTCTGCAAATACGTATATTAAGGTATGCTCATTCTTTACAGATTCTATTTACAACAATCCCATGTATTTATAAAGCTGATACAGATGTTTATAGCAAGCTATACATTTTGCCGCTGTTTAGACTGTGGCAGAACTTGGAAAACTGTGAATTATATTAAAGAGCTATAGTAGTATAGGCAATATAAAATAAACCAGGGGTAGAAAATGAATTTGCTTGTAGCTCCCGGTAATATTTGTTCTTCTAAGAAGCATGTTTTTAAATAACCACCTTGTAAACAATACTTTGGCTTCATTCATGTATAAATTGCAGTTACAGCTTTAGTGTCAAGTAAATCATCCTCAAACAGAATTTTAGCCGATCTTTCTGTGCTTAGCCACACTAATAAAAGGTAAAGTCATGGTAGTTTAAAATCCCACCTAATCTATGGGGAATCTCATGCCCTGCAGAGTGAATTCAATCAAACCGCTTTGAATTATGGTGAAAGAAACCTCCCTGAACGAAGTCAAAATGAAATTTTAGGCCTTTGAGACTGTTTGTTGCCACTGCCCTGTGCAGGAGGCCAGTGTAGTTCTTCACTCCTCGTGCTCTACAGATAAAATTAAACCCTGTCCTGTGGTTGTTCTAAGTATAGAACCTGTCCTGTGCAGAAAAAAATCCTGTTCTACTAACCAACTTTGAGTTGAGTGCTGTTTCTTGGGTCGCTTCATCTTCAAGTGAGATACAGCCTCCTTTTCCAGAAATAATCCTGCTGTTTGAAATTATTCTGGGTGGTTTGTGCTGAAAATGATATGGAAAAGGTGGAAGCATGGTTGGATCAGTGGAAACTGGCTGTTAATTGGCATTGAGTTCTCATGGCAAGCCTCCTAACGCATCCAGCTTGTCAGTGTGTGAACTGCTAGGGCTGTGGTAGAAGGTTTAACTATTATAACAATTACAATGAGATTTAGGTTTTAAAAGTCCTAATGTTTTTCTGTTCTAGAAAATCACAGCAGTGCTCTCTGCACTTGTCGCTGAATTTGTTCTCATTTCTTTGCTCAGTTTTCCCAGGCTCCCAAGGACTCCTTATTAAGTTCTTATTCCCAATATTCACCTTTGCTAGCTCCAAAACATATCTGGATTTGCTTTTGCCTTTCTCACTAGCTGCTGGGTCCTGATGCGGCCTAATGTGATAATATCTAAGGTTCACTACTGTGAAATTTATTCTGTAAAAATTTCCAAGGTCAGACTGTAGAGGGCACCGGGAGTAGGGAGATACTGGAGTTGTCTGATGCTCTTTCCTCTTGATTTTAACGGAAGCCAGCTTATTTGAAACTAAAGATAAGTCCTAGTGGTCCCATCGCTTCATTTGAATTCAGGGCAGCAGCAAAACACGAAGCAAAAGAGATAATCTTGGCTAATTAATTTTAAAAGAACTCTACTGCCTCCTCGGCACTCGCAGCTCCCGGTGACGTCTGCTGCAGCTTCGCTAGGCAACGGGGCAGCGTGAAACCTAATTAAAATCGTTACTCCTTGACCTCCTCCAGAGGATTTTGTGCATCTTAGCTTTATCCAAACTGGTGTTTGCAGCATTACAGGTCTGCAGGGTGAGGTGGCTTAAAGCCAAGCTATGGAGAGCTTAAAGGATGGGTGAAATTTTATTGCCCATGTAGGGCTTTCCCTGAAGCTGGTATAAATTTTGTCTAATAGAAGGTACTTAATAGCACAAGAATTTATGAAAGGTTCATGTGACATAAAAATACACTTGGTCTATTGGTTTGAAATGTTGCTTGATGATGTTTTGTTGCTGCCCTGGGCTGAGGTCTTCACTGAAGGAGGAGGCAAGAGGGAGATGCCTCTGGCAGGGCTAACTTGCTTTCTATTAAAGTCAGTAAGAATCTAGAAAAATTCTAAATTCTAGAGAACCCCAACTTGATCATATGATGGCACATCATACAAAACCATTAGAGTTCTGCAGGTTTCAAGGGAGAAGACTTGAGAGCGTTCGCATTTTCCTTATGTTTAATACACATAAGTTTATTTGCTGAGTTCAGCAGGAGCAGAAAGTGATTTTGAAGCATAATTTTTGCTATTGAGAAATTTACACTAAACTGGTCTGCTGTTACATCACAGCCTTTTTAATTCTAGGCGAAATTAAGTGTAGCTGCAAGATGTTAACTTCATATGGCGAACTATTGCTCCTTTTACAGCTGCAGGTTGGTAGCCTGTGACTTTATAGAAATTTTAGTCCTCTCCTGAGACTCTTTATCCTGTATTCTTAATTTAGCAAACTAAATACAATATTTGGAATGATAATTCGCATTATTGGATAGATATTTGAAGAGGTTAAAAATACTAAAATACTTAATTAAAATCCATGTTAGAGTTAGTCTAGGGAAAAAAAAAAAAAGCCTCACATGAAATTCTTTGCTTGTCAGTAATGTTGGCACCTGAGTTAATGCATCTCTTGGATTTTCCATTCTTTGCAAAGCCCTACGAAAGCCATAGAAATGTGAAAACATAAACTTTGCAGGGCAAAGTCCCCTTCAAATTTACTGGCTGGTTCCTGCAGAATCACTCCAGTCATTCACTGCAGATTAGTGCTTGGAAATAGTTCACCCTCAACATCCAGCCCATCTCATACTGAGTTGAAAGTAGCAGAAATTGTACTATTTCGGGTCACAACTGCTGATGATCTGTTACCCAGAAACATGTAAAACCACTTTGCTCTGGAGTCTTTTCCCTCACACTGCTGCCTTTTGAAAACATCTCAGTCTGAGCTGGGGTGGAAGATGCTATAGGAAAAAAAAACATCAAATACATTAATTGTCTTGTCAGAGATTGTAAGCATAATGCTCAAGTTAAAATAAAATAAAAACTCAAGTTATTTCATTTAGTTGTCATTGAAATACTGATTAAGTATTGATCTTAAGAATGTTGTTTTATATCTAGGCTATAATTAAAAATGCAGTTTTCGTTAGACCCCTAGAAATGCCTGTGCTCTATTCGTCCCAATAATTATCCGAATTTGTCAAATTGACCTATAAAAGTCTTCCCAGGTGATGACTCTTCAGTTGTTCAAAATTTGGTTCCACAATTATTGTAGCTGAAAATGCTTAAAACTACAGCCAATAGAAATTGGATTATTAACTTTTTTAACCATCCCTGACATTTTAAACAATTTAAAATGCAAAAAAAAAAAATTGAATAGCTTTGGATATGTTTCCCAGGTGAAATTAGAAGGGCTTAATTAAGCAGGTGTTGCTTTGAAGTGCTGGGGAAAGTGTTGCCTGGTTTCATCTCAATTTTTCTTTGTGATTAATAATTTGAGTAGTTTTGTTATTGTATCAAGTAGCAAAGGAGAAATTTTGAGTCTGCTTGCAGGCTCCCTCTTGTGTTTTACCTGTCAAGGCAAGAATAGGTGCCTCGTAAAGAGCATATTTGTTCCTTAGTAGAATCAAGTTTAAATCCCCATGCAAGGCTGGGCAAGTGAAGTGCTTGTCGTGTTGTTCTTTGCAGGCTGAGCCGATATTGGTAGCTAATTATTAGGCTCTTGCAGAAGGAAGGATCTGCAGCCTGAGTTATTGCCAGTTGCTTTTTTTTAGGTTCAGGCTTTTGTGTCTGCTCAAAGACAGGCCTGGATGCAAAAACAACCAAGTGATAGAAGACACTTTGGTTTGTCTAATATATATGTATGTGTGTTAGACTATATGCATATAAAATATATATTAATAAGTAATAATAAACATATTAATATATATAGCCTACCCTTTCCTGACCTTAGGTCCTTCTACTACCTGCATATTTATTTTGCTGTTTCAGTTCCAGGTCCTAAATTCTGTGTAAATGTCTACTTGCTGACCCGGATTGCAGATGGGTTGATAGTCTGCTGTATTTTAATTATCCTGAGGATGATTATTACCAGGGAAACCTCAAAATGCTTTTTGATGCTGTTTGATTTCCAAGACATGCAGCTGTTGAGCCAATAGGCTGGTTATTGCTGCTCCTCTGAAAATCTGGCTACATGCTGGAATATTGAAATAGATTTTGCAGGTGAACACATACTACTTTTAAACAAATAGTGTATGTAGTATTCATGAGCAGTACCCCTTCTGCAACCTAGAGGTAGATCTCTAAGTTAATTCAGGGAAGTATTTGAGCATGAAAGTTATTAAATTTTCTGGGCAGATATATTGCTTAGATTACCGGCCTATGACTGACAAACCAATATCCTCTTTGGTATTTTCACATGGGGTCAATCATGTGTTTCTATGCTTCTTTAGTAAAACAAGTATTACTGTGAAAGCTGCTGACTGTTAACCTTTTTTCTTGTCCAAACCTGTTAACACTCAGCTTCAAATAAAAGAAAAGGAAGAAAAAAAGATTAAAAAAAAAAAAAAAAAAGAAAAAGGGGGTGAGAAAAAGTATTGCAATATAAATAGGGTTGAATTAAAAATAAATAATAATAAAAAATCCTGCACTGACTCTTACAACTTTCTGTTGCTTTAGGCATGGGGTTTTCATCACTTCTCATGCCAGTGCTGCTTGTTTCTAGGGTTAGCAGGTGCTGTTTGATGGGGAGAAGATGTGGTCAGCCCATGTCTCTTATTGCATGTGCTGGTACCTTCCTCAGAAGAGGGAGTGTCTGAGTGTCTTCTATTTCTCTTGGTCTTCCTAAGCAGGCAAGGAAGGATTTTTCTTCCTCCCTCTGTTTGGGATGCCCAGTTTCGTCCCAACAAGATGAGGTTTTTGAGGCCTCGCTGGCAGCTCTTCAGATGTGCAAGCTTGTGTCGATCTCCTATAGTCCCCTGGCAGGCAGTGTCCCCCTGTCCTCGGCCCGAAACAAGAAGGAATCGGGAGCAAGTCAATCTGGGCAGTCACTGGAAACTGTCTGTGTAGTAACTGATGTGCAGGAAAACACCAGGACTACACACAGAATCATGGTCATCTGAGGCAGGAGTTAACACTCTTTATGCACGTTTACAGCCCTCTGAATATTTCAGAATGGTTTTGTTGTCTAAGGGGAGACAAGTGAAGAAGAGCCATCTCCCTCCTTTGCTTTTTCTATTTTCAACATGAAAGATGTTGTGAAGGGTTAGTTGAATGAACACCAAAATAATTATTATGATTTGCATGTGTATAGCCTATCCAGCAATTAGCAAATAGTTAATAAATCTACGAAATGCTAAGTCTGTTTCTCATAAGCAATGTGTGCATCCTACGAAGGTCTTGCTGGTGTGTGTAGAGCACCATTACCGTGAAGTGAAATATGCTTTTGAGTGATAACGTATCAGCAGTTGATACTGAGTTTTCTGCAATGTTTAAAAGTCAGAATAAAAGTAGACAGTATGGAAAGCTTTCACTTGCAAACTGCTGTCCTCTGCTCAAGAGCCAGCGAAGCCTCTAGCGCAAGAGGCTAAAGCCCATCATCGTTTTCCTGGCTGTATCACCTACTGCCTTGAGCTTTCTGGTCCAAGTATTTTAAACCATGAAACAATTTGTGGGCAAAATTTTACAGCTCCTTTCAGGCTTAAGCTGAGAAGATCTGAAATATTTTGCTAATACTATTTTCGAGATCAGGCCTTGAGGACTTTCCATTGATGCTTGACGTAGAAAGGATAATTCCTTGTTCCTGTGTTGCCCGTGTTGGCTGTTGTCAGGAGGTAAATACTCAATAACTACCACACTCTGGAGCCTCCCTAGCTAAAATTAGAGCTTGACCACGATGAGTGATTCTTCTGAACCGAGCAATGTGACCATGTCATTGCAAGCTGCAGCTTGGGCTTCAGATGATGCATGGGAGTGTGTTTGCATTCTACATTAAAAATGTGTGTATGTTAAAAATTTACCTTTTGTCTTAACTCTGACAAAGGTACAGCTCTTTACACCTGTCACAGGAAACTAAGACATGGTCTCTGAAGTTAATTCAGGCAGAGCTGCTTCTCCCTTGCATTAACCTTCTGTGTGTGCATGGAGTTGAAGACGTGAACTTTCTTGGATAGCATGTGCTTATTTGTTCTAATTCACTGTTTGTGTTTAATACACTGTAGAAGTTCCTGTTACTAATTTCATGGGTTGATGATATGAGCCAAAAATAAAATATGCGATGTATATATTTAAAACTAATATATCACCAAAGTAAAGCTAACATAGTAGCTGGCTGAAGGGTTGTACTATTATTTTAGAAATCTTCCTAGGCATCTTGTTTTCTGATCATACCCACACTCTTCAGGGATGATCAAAGGAGGGTTAAAGTAGATCAGAATTGAGTCTTCCATACTAAAGACCAAGGTACTGATTTAAGGATGCTGATTAAATGTGCTAAGCATTGCAAAATGGCTAGACTCATGGCTGACGTTTGACACCTGCTGCTGGCAATAAATTGAACTGAATAGGCTGCCACCTAATTTACGAAAAAGGGTTTACTGGAAGTTTTCTTCCCAAGGAATCTGCACCTTGTTTGGCTGTAGCAATGATACAGAACTAAACGTGAAGTTACTTAAGTATGATAGAATATTTTTTCCGACACTTAAATACAATAAATGGCCCCAAATACCTTCGGAGGCAAATTAATTTTTGCAGCTCATGCATCAGTGCGGCTGCTAAAAGAGCATTATCAATGACAGATGGCATTTGGGGTGTGCACAAAAGCAGCATGCCAAGCGATAACAGCAAAACTATATGTTTAGAGAGAAGTACTACTACTAATATATTTCCTGAAAAAGGAATCAGGGGCTTTTTTCTAGAGATGTGTTGACTGTAGTAAAGTACTATTGTAATTTGCATAACAAAATTTAGGCTGGTGTGAAATCATTTCTATTTGATCTGTGCCAAAGACCCTGCCCTTGCAACAAAATTCTGGTCTTTCAGACCTTGCAGCACCACCAGTTGTGCCCGGGTAGGCCTTGTGGATTGGAAATAATATTTTAGAACATACTGGAATATCCACACACGAAAATTACTCTGCCAATTGCCTTCTGATCTATAAAAGACCATGCCAAGACAGAGGCAATATTAGCTAGCAAAAGAGGTAGCATAAATCAGGGCTGTTTGCTCCCAGCATATAGCAGCACTGCCTAAGAGACATCTATCATCAAAGGGTATCACAGTAGTTTCTTTAAAGTAGCTGATGTATGTTTTAGATTTTGGAGGGGTTTTTTTTAGGTTGTACTTGCAAAACTACTTTTAAAAATTAAATATCTTGGCAAAAAAGAAAAAAAAGTTATGTAACAGCAGTGCTTGACGTACTGCTACTAAGAGAATTCAGGAGACAGAGTCTATTAATATTAAAGGCAACTTGGCTGATATAACTCCACAGAGAACAGCATAAATGTATTTCCTAGTCATCTCCTGGCCTCCTCTTTTTGCGACTGTTATTTATGTTTCAAGACAGATGTTGACAATTTTGAGATAAAAATGTGCAAGGACCTAAAATGTGCTCAGGGCAGCATTTTGGCAGCTGCTGTGTTTGCAGCAGCAAAGATCAGCTTGCAGAGCTGCGCCTAACCAGTGTGAGCCCGCACGCTGCCGGTGATACAGCAGCTTGTGTTCCTTGCAAGTCAGAAATGCTTTTGATATTTGGGTTATTTGTATTTGCCTAGCTGGTCACATTCAGAATGCTCCCTTTGTTTCTATCACCTGGCCTTAGTAGAGTTGTCAAAGATGTGTTTTTATATACATATATATATATATATATATTTTTTTTTAAGCATAACCTGCAGCTTGCAGCAGTAGTAGCTCCTCTTCACTATTCTGTTCACAAACATCCAACACATGGAAAGAAGGAGTTTCAGGCCAATATCCACCTAACCAGGTGCTCTGCTTTGCTGATCCCCCAGACAAGCCCTGGAGCTCTCAGCCACTTCTACCGAACAGAGAGATCAAAAAACTGTCATTTTTGTTCCTCTAGATAATCCTACATGGCATAAGCAATTACCCCTCAATTCAGAAATAAACCCTGCAAAGCGGGCAGCTGTATTTAGTCTGTTGCTATGTTTTTAATTAGACTATGTGACATGGGAAGAATAATAAAAGGCACTTGCTTTCCTATGATAGAGTCTTGTTGAAATGACTGGAAAGGTTTAATTGCCATCATGAGCTGTCTTTAGTCAGAAAAGGGGGAAAAGAAATGGCCCCGATTGCTTCAAATCCAACAGTGAAAATGCTCTGAAAGAAAATGTCTAGCCAAGTACATGGATTCAATTTTGAAACAGCAGAATATATAAATGTTTATGTACATATGTGTGTGTATATGTATGTATATACATATGTATGTAAAATTTTAGGCTTGTATGATGGACAAACTTTTAAAATTCAATTTCATTTTGCTGGTTAAAATATGCATAAATTGATGGTATCTAACAATATTTGATGATGCAAAAACAATAGCAGCCTTTAGTCTTTTTTTTTGTCACCTGCAGATACATATTTGCAAACATTGGTGGAAAGATGATATTCAGATGCTTTTTTTTTTTTTTTTTAATAAAGGCAAAGTCATTAAATTTGAGTTGCACGAGATAAAAAGAAAGAAGTTTGGGGTTATAGAAGGGCAAAGCAGCCTTCAAAGCACTAGAGAATTATCAATTCTGGTACCCTGGGCTGGCATCGTTCTCCAAGCGATTCTGATTGTAAGGCCTGGACAAGAAACAAGTAGATGTGAGCAGTAAACAGAAAAAGTGCAGACTAAAGAGCTAAAGATCCATGGATAAATAGGTACAAGGCAATTCTACACTAATATGCTAACCCTAATAATGACAGTAACCAGAATGTATGATAAATCTGCATACGGCTTCACCAAGAAATATTCACTTCAAGGGAGAATTTCTCTCATTAGAGAGGGAAATTCCAGTTACACCATTAATTCCAGTAGGAATGAGCTTCTATTGAAAGTCAGAATTTAGAGCTTCTGAGTGGAAACATTAAAAGGTTCAAATATGTGAGAAGATTCAGGGAAAAGATCATGTATTTAGGAGGGCTAGATCACAGGTGAATGACTTTGCTTGAAACCCGACTGACAATTTACTGTCCATAATGGATCCAATGCAAGAAGAGCCTTAGTGGGGCAGCTTGTAGTAGGATAGCAGTAAGTGTGGTTACTGCGGTGCAGCCAATGTGTTTAGTTATGAATTTAAAAATATTCTTTTTTTCCACACATACATGTGTTTAGAAGTAGGGTTAGACTGAAAAAAAAAAAAAAAAAGAACACACAAGAATGCAAAATTTATAGAAAATGTTTTATCTTTTATCCCATTCAATACTACTTTAGTTCATTTAATGGGGATTTCCGCAGCAGCTCTTTATGAGGCAGCAAAATGCAGATTTGTAGCCGTGGACGAGCAAAAAGTTTGGACAGCCTTATGCCCCTTCAGCTGTGTAAAACAAATATATCTGCATTAACAGGGAGAGCTGGGGTGATGCACAACAGCAGCGTGAGTGGGAAGCCACCCACAGAAAACCTTAAGCTGTCCCTCCGTGTAGTGATCGGGTGTACTTGTCATATGTATATCATCCACAAAGATGGAAGGATGCACACCAAATTCCTGTTTTTTAACTCAGGAAAAAAGCCTTTAAGTGCCTAGGCCTGTTTCCTGCCTCTGTACTTGCTTTTCTCTCTTTGCTTCTCCTGGAATACCTTCTATTCCAGCTTAGTGATTAGAAGAAATCAAAAAACTGTGCTTAATACACCAAAATAATGTGGTTCTGGCTGTGGTGCTTTTGCATGGCTTGGGATTCATGGTAATGGTTGTTCTTGTGGCATGTGACACCCAACACAAAACTCTTGCTAAGAGCTCACGAGTAGATTTTTGTGCAGGTTTTGAACCTCTCCAGTCAAGCTGGAGAACCACAATAACTGCTTCTTTCTTTCTTTCTAAACCATCCAAATTATGAATGTTAGAACATTGGTTTGGCCATCTGTGTAAGTTGATGAAGAGGTGGAAGAATCTTAAAGCAAGAATTTAGATCCCTTTTGTTATAGAAATGTTCAGAAACTTGAGATGCGTCCACTTTTATGCAGAGTTCTGGGCTGCTGGCAGCAACTAGGAGACTCAAGAAAATTAAGGCTATGTCAAATTCCAGAGGAAAAAGAAGGCAGAGTCCTTCTGTCACTGAAAACCTGTGGGGAGGCAGGGGAAGTCTTCAAGAATATCAAGGCAAACTCTTGCCGAAATTGCCTTAAGAAAAAAAAAATGTAGAACTGCAGCTTTTAAGGTTTTATCTGAAACAGCAAGTGCAGGAGCCTCAATTTACCTGTCCTAGGAAGGGGGTTAAAGAAGACTCACAAATTCCATGTCCTGAAATACAAAGCTAATATTCAAAACAAAGTAGGTACCAGTATGTGGTGGTATTAGTGTGGATTTTGGTGGGGGGGGGGTTATTTCTAATAGGATGCCTTTGAAAAAATATTCCAGAGATGAGCAGGGACTCAGCATGATTTGATTTGCCACTATTCATTAAGGGGAGGCAGAGGCAAAGTTATCTTGTATATAACAAATAACTGCTGTCCAGCCTCGGATAAAAAGTCTGGACTGATGCTGATCGCAGGGAATCATTTTCTGAGAGAGACAGTGATTTTCTTTGCATGAACATGCTCCGTGGCCTCGCGCTTTCCAAGGCCAGCAGCCAACATTAACTTGTCTTGTATCAACGATATCTCTGTGGTGGAGTCTGTCCATTGAACAACACCCGGCGGCACCTTATCACGCTCCTCGGGAGGACTTTAATCCTGTGACTAATAATGAGAATCCCTGGCTTGCTGCTTCCAGGGACAACTATGGGTGGTCCATAGCACGAAGCCTCAGCGTGGGAGGGTGAGGCACTCGTGTGGGTGGCGAGAGGCCACAATAGCCAAGCTGTGAGAAATGATACCAGATAATTTGTACCCTTCTCATCAGCGAAATAATTTTATCCTCATGTAAATATGGTGTGTGATATGTCAGGGAAATGCTAGCAAATGGCAAATCTGTCAGTGCCTGCATGTGTCATGATGCTTTTAGATGGTCGTGGATTTCTCATCAGGCGTTTCGTCCCTTTCTCCCTCCTTTCTGGGGAGGTGATGGGTTTCTCCAAGCCCCTACCTTTGCGGAGGGTGACGTGTTTGGTCTGTGGTGATTAATACCATTTTGCTGCTTTTGTAATCGTATCTCTTCAGACGTTTAATTTGGATGATTATTTTGGCCTGTTGCAGGACATTTTTGGTGTATTTATTCCTAGGATACAGCAGGACAGGTACCTCTAGCCAGGGGAACAAGGGTATTATTTTGCTTTCCAGGCGACAGAGGTACGTGGACAAACACCCAAGGTGCTGCAGCTTCTTGTAAATTCTTGCAGCTTCTCTTTTAAGCTTTTTCAAGCAGCCCAAATATTTTTAACAACACATTTTACATGGATATAATGATATCCTTTCTCTAAATCTAAAAAGCTGTATCTATTTAAAATCATTAATGCATATTATTTTAACAGAGGGTATTAAAGACATATTTATGGCTACTTGATTCATTTTCTAAACACATACTGGTGGTTAAACTTGAAATATCTAAGACCTTTTTCAGGTAAGTACTTTGTGACAAAGGAAATGTTTGAAACTGTAACTGTGTAAAACTCTAGTTAGTTTAACTTATTTCTTGTTGCTCTTTAAAGGAGGTCTGACAGGAAAATAAGAAATGTCTTCTTGAGTTCTCATCAAATACTTAAAGTACAACTTCTATCCTGGCTTCATAAGCATTTGTAACCTCCAGTTCTCTCTGATTAATTGATCTGATTTTGAGCAGCCCCTTTCTAGCAAGCTAATGGGACCCAGACGTGATTAGACTCCTCGTTTTGTGCTGTTTAAATCCTGATCAAATTAGGCTCGCATCTGCACCCCCCATCTTCACCAGCACGCCTGGCATGCTGCTGTGGAAAACCATGGGTATTAATCAGGATGCAGAGCTGTACTTGTAGAGCCATCTAATTTGTTAAGTACCAGAAAAACACTCCAAGGAAGAAGTGGTCGGCTCCCTCTGACAAGTTCCTCCTTATGCCCTTGAGAGCTGTAACCTTTAATAGTGTCTCTCATTTATAAACAGGTATGTTCATCACTTGAATATCTACATATTTAATATTTAAAAGTCTCCAAACAGTTTACAAAGTTGTTCATACAGCAGCAAAATCTTCATGCTTGACTCTTAACTATAGAACAACATGAGCGAAGAGTGCAGAAAGAATTATCAGTTTACTGATAATTTATTTATTTTTATTTTTTTTTCTTCTCACCCACTGTAAATGAGAAGAAATATAGTTAAAACTGCTACATGGAAAAGTATCTTGAGCAGGGGAAATTCTTTGAGTTATGTAGGCTTTGAAATGTTTTGGTTACTTGTGGTTCTTGAAATTTATGAAGTTTAATAAAAAGAACAGCTTAGTATGGTCAGCAAGGCTGAGTTGTTGAGATCCTTGATGCTACTGTTGAAGATTTTTGTAATGATTTACTGAAAATGGTGTTCAGTATGCAGCTGATACCACATAAAGACTAGGGTTCTTTCCTTGCCTTTTTTACTCCAGCTGATAGTTTGTAAGACAGGATACTACGATACCAGGATATTGCTATCTTGCCTTTTTATTTGTGTGTTCATTTAGCAACTTGAGGATGTTATTCCTCTATAAAATAAAAACAGTACGATAAAATATTTAAGACGTCCCTTAATTTTTCAATAACCCTCAGTAATAAAGCTGTATTTTTTTTCTCCTCCCAGAACAAGAGCCTGAAAAACAAACTTCTCTCAGGAAGCAAGCTTTGTGGCATCCACGCAGAAGAGGTAAGCAGCAATTCTCTCTATTCTCTCTATTTTGTAATAATAAAACTATAAAAATAAATGTAAGCTACCCAGAAAGAAGCTTGCTGCAATGGCTTTTATCCAGAGGTCCTGGCATATATATCATGTGCTTATATGACGAGTGTTCATAAAGCTGCTGTGTCTCAACCCATTCCTGTTACTGCCTTGGAAGTGACTTAGGTATTTTGGAAAATGAGCTGAAACTGCTAGTTTTGGACAAATATGCTGAAGTTGGGACATGCTTGTGAAAACCATGTCTAGTTTTGTAGAGGTAACTCTGTAAGATATATAAAACTGTTTCTTTTTTTTTTCTTCCATGGCCTAGAAAATGAAAGGCATTTTTTTAGAATAAGACGAAGGGCATGTTTTAAATAATTTATAGAAAGGGCTATGATTTATTATTACTGATCCTTAGAATATTTCATTATTTGAAGAAAGAATCTGAAAACACAGGAAAAACATCTCCCCTTAGCTGAACAGCTAGCAAACATAGTTTGTGGTAATGAACCTTTTTTTTTTTTTTAATAGATATATACCTACTTATATGTTCACTTAACTGTGTTCATGTGAGCAATCAGTTTAGCTCTCCTTTTCATAAAAGTGAATATTGCTACAGATGAATTTGACTTACTCCCTTTTCCTACCAGTTTTTGCATACACAACTCCTGTGAAAGTTCTTTTTTCTTCCTAAAATGCACCAGGAACATAACACTTAAATTTGAGTATCTTAGTTTAGAAAAAGAAAAAAAAAGCTGAGTGTATTTTCCTCGATAAAGGTGCTATTTTTGAAGTCACAACTTGGGAATTCATAGAGTGATTTCTAATGATATTAGCTATTCGACCTAAACGAGGATCTACAACAACTGTTTCTGAGAAATCCTCACCAGTAAGAAATAATACACGTCTTTGCCAGCTTGTCTAAGTCTCTGTTATCTTCCTGTATCATCAGTGTTGTTTTCAAACATGCCACAATATTTGAATACAAATATGTTTTCTTCCCTTTTTAATGCTAAAAATTTGTCAGTGTGTGTAGTACAGCTTTCTGTTTTCCACCCTTCTTAAAGTTTGTTTTTCCTTGCTGCATAACATCTTGAATGTTTGGTAATTAACTTGAAGATCTCTCTCCTGATTATATCTACTTTAATATTTACAGCATAAATGTGTATAATTCCGAGGAGGAAGTCTAGAATTATTTTGTATTTAGTGTAGCGTGCCAAGCCTTGCTGTCAGGAAATTCCAGGAAACCCAAATCTGTGCTAACTAAACTCATGGCAACAGACTACAAATGTGTTTTTAAGCTCAAGAATTTCAGCTTGATGGATCTTTCCAGCGAAAACATGTCTTTTCATGGAGTTAGTTTAAATTAAAGATGTTACAATTGAAGATGTTACAGAGGTCAACCCACAAAGTTGCCAATGTTTTTCCCGAACTCTCCTTCAGGGAGACTTCTTGGGGAGTTACTTCCTCAGAAGGTCTGGCAACAGTGCCAGAACTAAGAGAAAGGAAAATAATAATAATAAAAAAAGGCTATTTGTTTGGTTTAATAATTAGCTGGCCTGGAACCAGATCATCAATGTCATCTTAAGACAATGTACTAAGCTCTGCTGGCTGATAAATGCCGGCTTGAGGCAGCCAAAAGGCTACCAAGAAAGAGCCAGGCATCTCCAGAGTGAATATTGACAGAATGTGGAAATACTTGAGATTAGGTTTTAAGAGAAAGATAAACATATTTCAAGTAAAAGTCAAGTTGATCTAGGGCTTAGGCTGCTATAAATCAGCATAACCTTGCCTTTCCCAATGGAGGTCCTCATCTGGACATGCCACCTGGAAATCCTTGGGCATTACAAAGCAGAACCTATGCAGCCCTGTGGAAATTTTTCTTTTGTAAAGCCTGAGTAAGTGTCATGACAGCTTATGGCAACAGCCACAATGCAGTTAAGTATAAATAAAATAAGACTCTGTGTGGTGAAGTTGTGCATTCATGGAAAGCGTTAGCAACATCTCATGTCTGAAATATATAATCCTAATGATGTTCGCATAGTACGCACTTGTGTTTGAGGTGATTGCCAGTCTAAGTTTCACGTGATGCCTTTAACTGGCTTAGTCATGCTACCATGGAAGTGCAAGAGACTCACTGGGCTTTTTTTTCTGCATGTTAAGCTGATTTTAAGCTTCTTTCTTCACCCCCTTCCCCACCCCAATTATTAAAAGGACAAAGTAAAATATTTTAGCTTAAAAATTTTTTTTTTTTTTTTTTTTTTTATCATCTCTTGCAGTCAAAAAAGATCCAGGCCCAGCTGAAAGAGCTCCGTTATGGAAAAAAGGATTTGATTTTTAAGGTGAGTTTTATTGCGCTATCGCCAGCTAAGGCCGTAGAGCTGATGTAATATTGAAGTAATCTGGAAGTGTGATAGCTACTTTTATTACTGTAGTTCTAAGGAAAAGATTGCCTTTTCACCATGCTGAATGAGTTCAAAACACCAAAGACAGATGATAACATAACGTAATTTCAGAAATATCATCTATTTCAATGGCATTTTTTGCAAACTACTGTAAAAGGGACAGTGCTTTTCATTAAATTACTTTCTGGAACAAAGAGAAGATCCAAGACTTACAAAATTATCATGTATCTTTGTTTCTAAATAGATAGAAGCAGGGGAAAATAGATGGTTTCTGAACATCTGTATTCCCATGCTCATGTAAAGCCATGTTCTGGTTGCCTGACAGTGACCAAAATCTTTTGCACTATTCCATAGATTCCATATAATACTTATCATCATTCTGGTTAAACAACAGAATATTTTACCACTCTTTACTTTTTTTTCCCCCCTTTGATTATCAATTCTCCATGGCAATTACTGTTAGCACTGAAAGTTGTATATTTGCAATAAGTCTGAGCAATAGGATATTGCTTGGATTCCTGCATCCAAGTTCCTGTTAGATGCTGAAATATCTTTACTAAAAGTGACGTTTCTAGGAAAAAAAAAAAAAGTACAGACACTTTGCTGAAGGGCATCCAGTCCCTGTTGCAGAGACACTTGGGTCACCTGGCCTGAGGCTACTAATTGAGTAGTGCTTTTGGGCCCCGCATAAAGGCTGAAGGTAAGCAGTCACCTTCAAAGTGACTAGAACTAGGATTTCTTTTAGAAGAAATGCATCTCAGTATGAGGTCCAAATTACTTTCTGGAAATGCTGAACTCTCACTATTGTCTCTTTACTGTACGTCAAGTACTGGAGAGATGGGCTAGCATAGGCTGTTTAAAATATACAGTGTGAGTCTTTTCGATACAGATGTTGATTCCAAGATTTTTAAAAACCGGACTTTTGGGGGGCCTCATCATAAGACCCAAACCAAGGGAATAGGTTTAGAGATAAGAGATAGGTATTTTATACATCAAAATTAAATTTTAATACTAGCCATTATTAGAAAACAAACAAATTTCTTTTCAAAATCAATCTAGATGTGATTGAGAATTTGCACAGAGAAGAAGATGATATTTTCTCAACCTGCCTGGGAGTGGAGGTTTGCTTAACAAGAAAGTATTCCTGCCCTAAAAACAGGAAAGGAAAGGATGAAGGAGCGAAAAAATTGGCAAAGGTCATGCAAGAAGTTACTGATATACCTGAAGTGAAATCCCTCTTTTGTTTGACTCCTAGTTCAGTAGCCTATTTAGAGGATCGTTCCTCAAGAGTGATGATTTAGTAGTTAAGTTATGGAGGTAAAAATCAGAAACTGATGGGGTAGGGGAGGGAATTAGGTTGTGTTATATCAGATGTGATGCTGGTAGTGTGAATGTGATTAGAAATGGGTTGTGTTATATCAAATGTGATGCTGGTAGTGTGAATGTGATTAGAAGCAGGTCTTATCTATGGGAATACAGATCATAGCAGCATAGATTCCAACTTTAATCTTTGGCAATTCAGCTGGGAACAAGGAATTTCAACCTATTCTAAAGCATATATATATATTTGGCCACCAGAATTTTGCCTTCAGCTTCTTTGTCTATACCGAATTAGGTAGAGCTCTTTATTATACAGGAATTGTAGGACTGTCCACTCAAGTGTCGAGCCCAAATTAGGTAGGGTGAATGCAGCTCTAAATTCACTTGACCTGCAAAATAGGAAAAATGTTTAGGGAAACTGTAAAGCAATATAACTGAAAGTGCTTTCAGAACTTCAGATGGAAGGTGTTAATAAATTGTTACATCCTCTGTGAAGTCCCAGGCATTGAGAAGCCCAGTTTATTACTTAGGCAAATGGGTGATAAGTGTTCTTGTCTATGTGCAGTTGTATGTGTGATTGACTTCTTGATTCCCTATTCTGATATGACCTTCTTGTGTCGTTAGAAATGTCTTTGCAGGGTTGATTTGTTGTTTTCCTGAGTAAAACCAATAATTTCTGTTCTGTGATGGCAATGGAATACTTATCAAGTAGCAATGTCTGTCAGTCTTTGCTGAACCTGTACTTAGAAGTCTGCCATATATATACTCAAAACCATTTTCCAAATTCTTCCGACCACATAGTGCTACACCAATCAATTCATTATTGGGATGTGTGAAATTCATTTTAAAGCATGCCCTGGAAATGATAAAGAGACTTGAAGAAAGGCAAAATGACGTGACATTGTTTTCAGATCATACTGACTGCATGTAGTAAATATTTATATTATTCTTCCCCTTAATGTAAAATTGATGCCACTGTATGTGTTTTACTCCTTATTAGGAAGAGTTGATTACAAGCCACAGTAAACCTATTTCCTGGAATATTTTTCTATTGCAAAATACTTATTTCTGTAATGCAGACCATGTCATTTTGCATTTCCTGCAGAGGAGGAGGAGAAATGATTACAGATAAAAAGGCCTGACTTAGTAGCATTAACTATATGTTAACCACTGAAATTTAAATGACACTGCTTAAGAGAAATAGATTTAGTAATTTTAAATCTTTCCTAACTATTTGCGGGTGTGCTTTGTATGCTCACACTTGTACAAAGAGTCAAAAGTTTCGTGTTTTTCAACATGGTTCTGCTAACTACTTGAGTATAGTTGCTGGTGATGTTTGGCCCAAATCCAGGCATTTCACAAATACAAATTCACTTTAACCGTGACTTCCACCCTTTTGTATGAATATTGCTATTAACCGCACAATGCAGCTGGTTTTCCACATTTAAAAAATTAGTCAGTTCTAACACATTTTAAAAAATTCCTCATTTTGTTTAAAGAACCATAAAACTTTTTTTTCCTCTTTTTAAAAAAAATGCATTCCAAGAAAGCTATGCTGTTTTCCTTGAACTTTTTTATACGTTTATTTAGCATGGAAAAAAAAGGCTCTTGTTTTATTGTGGCTTGTATATTCCCCCGTCATGCTAAATGTAGGTGCATTCAGCTGCTTGTTTAAAGGAGGAGACGAGAGGGTCTCAGCATCTCTGGCAGAATCCATCAGCTTGTCTGGCTCTCAGACAGCATCTCTAGCCCACAGCCCATTTATTCATTTAATATGTTGCTGCAGACTCGGGATCTTCTCTGACCTCCCCTTGGAAACATAGGCAAGCTGCTTAGAAAAAGAAGGAAATACACTAATATAAAATAGCCGACCAAGAACGAGTATAATGCAAAGCATCAGATGAGATTTTTCGCAGAGATATTGCACCAGTGACTCTATTTATTAGAGATAAGGAGCTTTATAAGCTACAGGCTGACTTCAGCACTTTAACTGAATAACAACTAAGCAGGATCTGGCAGAAGAACCTTACAGGTTATTGCACACTTAATATATATATATCCACTCAGAAGGTACTGCTTTGAGAGAAAAACTGTCCAAGACTTCATAGACAGAAAAGTCCTCTAACAATTTGCCGTAGGTAAAATGTCATGTTGAATGAGAAGGAATCAGTAAATTGAACCTCCTTTTAATTATTTTTACTTGTTAAATTTTGTTGAGGTTTTCTGTGCTATCAGCTTAATCTCACCAGTCTACTGTGGCTTGCATGTGGCTTTGATAATTGGAATAGGAAAAGCAGGACCGTTTTGCTTTGGATTGCATTCATTTTGATAAAAAAAGTTGCAATACCATCCCGAGGTTCTGCAGGAAAACAGCCCTTTCCCTTTGGCAAAGCTCGAGCTCTCTAATAAAATGCTCCTGAGCTGCAATTCTGCTTTAATCAACACAATTTCTGTATGTGAAGGAAGGACATGAGGGTAGGGAAAAGATGTCATTTGTGGAGGAAAAGTGAAGTTTCTGCTAATAAACACAAAGGCCTTAAGTTCGTTTTTAGTGTGCATCCATAATTGTTGCTAATGAGAGCTGAAGCCACTGCAACAGCAATAAGCATCAAGAAAATGTACAATCCGTGAGATTTGGGAAGAAATTATGCTAACCGTCTTTTGTTCTTTTCTTTTTTTTTTTTTTTCCTTTTTGACTGCTTAAAATACAATTCAGATGTTGATGAATATCTGGTTTTAGCTGCACATCTGATTAAATGGTATAGCTGCCAAAAAAAAGTGTTCTTCTCAATTGCATTTAACATCTTGTGCTGCTGTAAGTAGGACAATTTGCGAGCACAAATTGTTTGTGCTTTTCCGAGGTGCACGTAATGCCTGCAGAATAACCACAGGAGAAATCTGTTTTCACTGGATAATTCTGCAGTTGTCCCATCTTCTGGTTATATGATTTTCAATTAAAAAATGGTCCCAGTTAGAAAACATAATTATAAAGAAATAAAAAACAAATAGACATGTACCAAATTCTTTATCATTAAAAAAGTTGCCATAGTTGATGTTGAACCTACAAGGCTTTAAAAGTTTCATAAAAAAGCTACAAAATAGAATTCCTGTTGTTGTCGTTGTTGTTTTAAGAAAACTTGAAGGAATTAGTGTGTTCATCTTTGAATTCTTCCAGGGTGAAACTGTTGCTTAGCCTTTTTCTGGCAAAATACTTTGAAATTTTGTTTCGTGTCAATGAAGCCCTTGGTGCTCCTCTGTTGCTGGTAATGTGACCTTGACTTTGAGAGAGAAATGTGAACGTCTCTCTGCATTTTACAACTACCTTATCTGTAAGTTCTTGAAAATTCAAAATCATTGCACCAGAAGCACCCAGCTCTTGGTTTTTTCTTTCTTTTTTTTTTTTTTTTTTT
>VZSV01000291.1:604150-643022 GCA_013398735.1 Nothocercus julius
TCTTTTTTTTTTCTTTTTTTTTTCCTTTTCTTTCTTTTTTTTTTCTTTTTTTTTCCATATATGCATATATCCCTGGAAGATTTTAAATATGGACATTTTGTCTAACCTAATTCCCAATGGGTACAGGTGAGTATGTTTATTTGTATTAGTACAGGGTATTTTTTCCAAAAAACCCTTGCACCCAGTATATTGCCTTTATCCTGGGAGAAGCCAGATCTCCTCCCGGAGGAATGTGAAAGAAAATAATATGATGTAATATAAATAGCAAGGGCTCCTTCTGTTTATATGGTTCAGACTAGTTGTCTTACCCTGACTTTAATTCCGAATTTCCCCAAATGTGTTCTCACTCTGTCGTTGCATCGTTAGCTGGTATTGTGGATAGGAAGAAGATGGAGAAACAAATCTGGAGTTATCCCCGTATTTACCACCAATGGCCTTTTAGGAGCTGTCCACATGCACAAATATTTAGATATATTCCAGTTTCTCTAGCTATGTGAACATTAGGATTTCAATACTTAAAATTACCAAACAGAGTTTCAAATTACAAAGCAAAGATTAGATAAATAAAATAAATGAAATAATAAATAGATTTTTTTTCTTACTGACATTGAAATTGAAGAGTAAATTTGCATTCACTTAAGTGCAAAGGATTTGAGCCCAGTTCCCACATGGCAATACACATTTTCTCAGGGAAAAACATTATCCCCTGAGACTGTTTTTTTAGCAAGGAATTCCAACCCAATTCATATCCGTTATTTGTAAAATTTAAATCTTTCCTCTCTCACAGGCTCTGCATGAAAAATTATGGGGGGGAAAAAAACTTGCGCTGTAGATTTTATCCTCTTTTTCTTGTTTATTCCCGCAGGCACAACAGCTAACAGATCTGGAGCAAAAACTAGCAGTTGCAAAAGATGAATTGGAAAAGGCAGCCCTTGACAAAGTAAGAAGTATAACATAATGTAAGCGTGGCTCTTAGCTATGAGTATTTCCACGTAATTTGACAAAAACAAATGGAAGCGTCGCTGAGGTTTAGATGCCTACTTAATTGTCTGTACGTGGGAGTAATTGTCCCGAAGCCACTGGGCCTAATTGTAATGCAGGGAGTTAAGCGCGATTGCAAAGTGGTTTAAGTGGAGGGCAATCAATCTGGACGGGAATATCCTCTAAGGAATATCCTCTAAGTGTAGCTGTTCGTTATAGCGAAGATGGTTGTGACGGAGAAGGCCAAGAGCGCTTGACATGAGGAGCTTTTAATGGGAATACTATTGAGGAATGCCCGCAGTTTAGGCTGCAAGGCCCTTCCCCTCCTGTTGGAGTGTTTTTCTGTATGGCCTAAAGAGAGCCAGGCCCGGCCAAGGCTCCGTCCACATCTTCATCATCCTTAACAGTCCGGACAATGTTGGCACCGGCAGTGTCGGCTCAAGGTATGGAGGCTCCGTACCAACAGTGCACACTTTGGGAACGCCAACAGTGTTTGAAATGAGGAATTGAGCCATTGAGTCTCAGATATGCCTCTAAATGGAGATTTTTACTGCATTTTTTTCAGAGATTTCAGACCTTTCTGTTAACTATTTGTCTTAAAAGTTGCTCAAATTGACAGTGGACTCATTGTCTCTCATAAGGATGTTTATATTGCAGCAGTTTTCTAGTGTCAGTGATGAATTCATTAATGATTTGTATGACCACAAACCCCGTTACAGAATATTGAATTCAGCAGTGTAACAATAATATAAATGGGTCTGGAAAATATGAAAACATGCAGCTATCAGATGCTGGCAGTGTTTTTGGATACTGACTGGCTGTCTTCTAAATTGACTCGGTTATGTGATGTGTTTCCTAGCTCCAGCTCTGTGGAAGTTTGACATTAAATATAGAATATTTGTCACATTCAAAAAAAAAAAAAAAAGAAACTTCTGGCCAATAAATCAAAGCAAAGTTTGGTGTCTTACCAAATGACCATTTCTTAAGATCCATATTGATGTAGCTGTGAAATATTTTATGATATGGATACGTATTATTTTATATAAGTAGCATGGAATATTTTACATATACATATACTCTTTCCAGTATATACCTCACAATCTTTAATTTATGCACCTTCAAAAAGTCTTGGAAGCTGGAGATTGACTAGCTGGAGTGCTACTATTCCCTATATACAGGCACAAGACTAAAACAAAGAATAAGGGCAAGGTTTCCGAAGGAAGAGTTTAGCCAATCTCCCACTGACTTGGCTGTCAGTTACCTCCACCTCTGACATTTCATTATAAAGGACAAAGATTTAGAGAGGGAAGATTTAAAGCCAGCTTTCCCCAGTTGTTGCCACAGTTGTGTGATTCTCCTTCCAGCTGAACTTGCTTCAATGGCAGATTGCTATTCTCATTAGTATCATTTGTATCTATATATCTTTCTGTATTGCTGTGGGTAAAATCGGGGTATTCAGCTGCAGTGGCAAGCACTGCCTTGTAAGTCTGCACACTGCGTAATATTTGGTAGATGGCATTTTTGTTCCTTTTAAGATTAAATAACATTTGCGATTAAATAAGTCCTTGCGATAATGTGTGTGGGTAGAATTGCCCGGGTGAAAGAGCGCAGTGACTTCCTAGGCAGTTTGACGTGTAATGCATGGTAACCTATGTGGTAATCATATTAAAAAATGCATTAAATGGCCTTAATTTCTTGCTTTATTTTAAAAAAAAGAGAAAAGAAAAAAGAAAAGGCAGTAGCTTCTCCTGAATGTGTGACTGAATGCAGAAGGGAAAGCAAGCGGTGCCGGCGACAACAACCCGTCTTTGCGACCCGGTGCCTCCTTTTCTCCGCAGGAGTCGCAGCTGAGGGCGCTGAAGGAGACGGTGCAGCTCTGCCTGTCGGCCGTTCTGCACGGGCAGCCTCCCGCCAGGAACCCGAGCGCCCCGGACCCGCCGGCGCCCGGGAGCAAGGGCTCCAGGGTGCCCTTCCAAGGGCCAAGCAGTAAGGTAGGGCTGCCCCGCTCTCCTCGGGATTTGCCCTCTCCGAGCGTTGCACGGAAACTAAGGAGGATTTTAAAGGCACTGAAAGATTAGGATGGATTTTGAGGACAATTCTAATCCCGTTCCTGATGTCTGTCAAGTTTTAAGAAGTTGGGAAACAGCTACTTTCCTTCCTTGCCTTTTTTTTTTTCTTCCCCCCTCCCTCTAAAATCAGTTAATGCCTTTGCTTTGCCTGGGAAAAATTTAACCTTGCTGCTTGAACTACTAAAAGACAGGTTTTGAGCAAAAGGCTCGTGTACTTTTTTAAGCAGGCAGGAGGGTCACATGGAGCATCTACTCATGAAGTTTCTAAGATGTTAAAATGATGCAGAGCTTGATGAAAAGAGCTTTGAAGAAAAGTGTTTGATATTAAAACATTTTAATGCAGCCAAGAATCAGAGTGATTAATAACTACCCTGATAATTTCCATCTACAGCATTGTATCTTGCTCTTGAATTTAACTGTAGAGGCCTAGCAAAAACTGTGGTTTCAAATAAAAATGCCAGTTTTACAGAAGGATAACTGAAGGGCAAATTAATGCATCCCTTAAATTCTGTCTAGTCTTAAAACACTTTCCTGAAATATAATTAGGAATTACTCATTACTTAGCTCACTCATTGCTACTAGTCATCGATTTGTAATTTCTGTATGTAGTTTCTATTGATGCTGCTATTGACGCACTGTCATTACGGAGGTGGAAACAAAAAAAATGAGCGAAGCTTTCTGTATGCAATTAATATTGAAATATAATTTGAGTAAACAGGATATAATTAGGGAAAGTGCAAACTCATAAGGAAACTGAATCTCAGATTCCTAGTCTTGCAGAAAGGATTGTAGGTTCCTTGATGGCCATTATATAGTAAGAAGTTTTTCCTTTCAAAAACGATTCTGTCCAGAAATGGAGCAGTGTATTATTTAATTAAATTGCAGGGGGCTCATCTAGATGAAGACCCCACGCTTCATTTTCTGCAGGAGATGGGATTCTTGCTCTCGGTGGTCTGGACCGAGGTGAACCCTGGCACCTCAGTCGCACATTTTTCCTTATTAATGTGGCTGGCAGAATTGTCTGCTCTGTTCTTATCATGCGTCTTTTCAGGCTGGAAATGTTTGTGCCTCTGTCGTGGGAACACCGGAGTGCTCCCAGATAAGGTCTAACAAGCTGCTGTGCCCGTGTTTGATGCGCGCGTAGGGTCAAAGGCTCTGCAGCGTTTGAGATCTCCTTGGTTTTGCAGATACGGCTGGTGCAGCAGAGCTCTTTGGACTAGGAGATGAGAATCAGACTTTAACCCTCTCAGCACAAGACATGCTTCCTTCTTTTTTCCGTATTCATATAGATTTAATGTTTAAAATTCCTCTTTATAAAACACACGGTTATTCCCCTGCTCCCGTCTCTGCAGAAGCCGCAGTCAGTCTGCTGCATCCGAGTGCTGGAGTGAGTGATGCTGCCTCCCTGACGGACAGAGCTCATGTGTCTCTGCGCTTGGCATATGCCGTGAAAATACCTGAGAAAATCATCTTCTGCAGTCCTGCTCCTCCACACACTGACACCTCATTACTATAAATCTGCGCTTTATAAATCTGCGATTATAAAACAACTGAAAGCTGCTACTGTGAAATAGGTTGTCAAGGAATCCCAGTCATTCCAGAATTAGACCCTCTCCATCTGACCTGGATTTTGGAAGCCTTTTTTTTTTTTTTTTTTTTTTTTTTTTTTTTTTTTAATGTATATAGCGATATCCCTTCTTATGTTTGTATTTCTTGCTTTGTCCTGCTCTGTCTTTTCTCCTACAACCCAGGTGCAATTGCAAATATATAGCTTTTTGTTAGATTTGCATGGAGAGTTTTAACTAGCAGGCTCTATTAAATACTAAGCTCTTTTATGTTTTAGATGCATATAAATATGATCAACTAAATGCTTTTGCATGTAAAAATGGGAATTTCTGATGAGCAATACTTGCTTCCCTTGTTATGTCTGATAAGCAGCACTTTGACCTTCAAGAAAGAAATGATGCCCTGCCTGATAAGTATCTTCCTTCAAAGAAACATCTATCCAGCCTAATTATTTTTTCTAAAATTGTCAAACTTATTGTGAGTCTTTAAAAGGCTTTTAAAAGATTTTTAAAGGCTACATCATACAGTGTGCCTGTATCATCAGGTGCCAAACATCCCTGGAATTGGGATAGAGTCCTGTTAAACAGCACAAATTAGTAGGTTATGTAGCTTGGTAATCATCATATCTAAGGCTCTTTTAGTATCTTCCTCACAGTGCTTGTTAGAGATGATACTGAAGAGAAAAACATTGTGTAGAAAGGTTAATTAGGCAAGAAAATTGCCAAATTTCTTGTGAAGGTCCATTTGAAAATGTAATTTGTTATTGATGTATTTTGGTCTTTCTGGAGACAGTGATTTAAAGAAACATAAATCAGAATAAAAAAGCTGTTGAGGTGGATAGCTCAGGGATTGGAGTAGTGGGTAGTAGCAGGAAAGTTTTACATTTAGGCTGTAGAAAACAGTTCCCCTAAAGTGGTCAAAAGCAGTTACAATCTGAGGTGCTTTTTGTGGCACACGTTAAATGAGTCAGTAATCTTTACATTGGACAAGAATATAAATTATGGGTTTTACCATCTAAAACTGGCACTAATGTGTCTGACCAAAGCCATTTTTCTGTGAGAACTCCTTATAACCCTGTTATATGTGGCAGGACATTACAAAAAAAAAAAAAAAAAATCGTGAAGTTATAGCTCTCTTTTTGTGATCTTTTTTTCAGTTATATGAAATTGTTGTGTGGCCTTTTTTTCACTTGTTTTAATGCATCTTTCTTATAGAAGCTAACATTATACTTCGAAGGTAATTGTATAATTGTAGGTGTCGTTCGAGTATCTTCGATGGCACAGTGTAAATACACCTGGGTCCCAAATGCCACAAAATGATCTTCATTAACACTGGAAAATTAATGGCAAACTGAACCACAAGTCAAACACATGGAAAGTCTCAAGCAAAGATGAATACAGAAATAATGGGAAATTTCATTATAAATGCCAAGGATTTTTTACATCGGGTAAACAGCACTATTTATCTTGGGGAAAAAAAAAAATTTAGCTTGTCACTTTCTGCACTGGCACTTTCCCATTTGTCAGAATCAACACAGGCTCTGCAAAAGATTTTGGAACAGCTGTATATGAATTTAAGACCTTGAATTTTCTGCATTGCCATTTTCATGTATTTAGGGTGACCATCAGCCTAAGTGCATAGGTACTGAGCATCCATCAACTCTAGATGCTGAGCAAGACTGCTGGAAAATTTAGACAACTGTAGCCTCAGGAGTCTAAAGTTCCTCACTAGTTTTACCAGAATTTCTGATTTTTTAAAAAATAAAACTTATAAAGATCTTTGATTTATCCAGGCTCAGGACCTCACTCATTCCAACTGAAAGAACAGATGCAAAATCAGAAATGATAAATATGAATATTTGATATAAAACAATAAAATAGCTAATGTTGCGTTAAATATATTATATTTGGTATTATATTATTCGTAGTACTGTTGAATAGTCAAATACAATTGGTCAGAAAGAAAAATAATGTATATTTAGTTATATGTATATACGTAACTTCAAAATATACATACACCTTTCGATGGACTGAAGAAATGTCTGACGCACATAGATTGGGCCAAATCTGTGTTTAGGAAGACTGAAAAGGGAATATATTTAAACTATGTTTTGAAATTATTTTTTTTCAGGTGCTAGAAAACTAACATCATAGTTTCAGATTCATGAAAAATGAGCCAGTCAAGTGTAGCAACATATCATCTCATCTCTCTCCCTCAATAGGTCAGGAAAGAAATCAAATTCAGAGCAAATTATTTAATTTACATCTTCTAAAATTGGAGCTATTGCTGATCATACAATTTGCCATGATATTCCAGTGTAAATGAAGGTCTTGACCTTTCAAACAAAGCAGTCTTTTTGTTCAAGAACCTGTGAAACAAACAACATCAGTGTAGGTATGGGCTTATTTTTGTCCCTAAAGGAGGACTGAGACTCTCAAAGCTTAGTCCAATTGGTTTTATTTGGGGTGGACTCTGTTGTTACAGCATGCAGAATGCATAGCTTGAGAGTTATTTCTCTCCAGGGAGTAAATTTCAAGCTTCAAATTCAATTAAATTCAATTTGAAATTTCAAACTTTTCCATCATATAACCCTTTCCTCACACACAAACGTCAAGAGAAGGAAATAGCATTGAAAAAATGATGCCAGGCATTTTCCCAGTTAATTTCCAAGAGAGGGAAGAATATGTGTGTCCTTCCAAGGTATGTACCACGGAAACGTCAGGTCCTAACAATATCTGTAAGGTTAATGTAGTAGGAAATTTGTTTTTAAAAAGAAAAACAAAAGTAATTTGATTGCAGAAGCACGACTAGAATGATCTATTTCTTCATGGAAGTCTCTCCTCTTCTGCTTATTTCTTGCTGTAGACTTACAGATAATATTTTCACAATCAACTAGATACCAGGCTTATATTATTTTTCCTTTAATGATGATTCGTAGCAGAACGGCAGCTCCTCCTTGTTTCATTTTCTGAATTTGTCACTGCACAGCTAGTCCTTTTTCTTCAGTGACTAATTTTTAATAACCTTTCATTACACGCCGGAAAACATTGAACACCAGATATATTAAACTGAAAGGTGAGGCTGTTTGATTTTATTGCGCACTTTAAAGGAGTCTTCATTATTAGCACATTTTCTTGATAGAAGATTAGTTTTAGAGGATATTTTTTTCTTTTTTTTTCAACTGAGTACAGTCAGGGAAATGGGGAAAGGCACCTGACACTCTTATTTGGCCCATATTGCAAGCAATTATCACATTAGTGTATGTATTTTAGGATTTGTTAGGGTTAATGTTTCTTTTCATGCACTATGTTATGTGTAAAAAAGGCTATGAAATGTGCAGAGGAGGTAATTAATCATTTTGAGTGGCTTATTAGCTAGAATGTAAATGTGAGAGTACTTCCAAAAGACTTTTGCTACTCAAGGATGTGTTAATGATTTATATGATAATTGCTAATGTCCTTACCCTATATACAATATGTTATTAACCGCCTGTTGCAAAGTTTCACATGGCATATTTTTATGGAGCCAACCGGGGTGCATTAGAAAGACAGCTGAGTTTTAAAGTTTTTCGCTTTGATCAAAGAATGATTTCTAAAATACAGAGAAATATCATTGACTGGCTCTTGAGAACAAAGCACTCAGACCGTAAAAAATATTTAAGTAGCATTGAATTTTACATTGCTTTAAATCATCAAGCCATAAGGAAAGCAGCATGTACTAAACACAAGACTTTCAGTTTTAGTTTTGACCAAATTAAGAAACCACCTACTGGCGTAACACTGAAGTCATGTCCTACCTTCCAGAGCTGCAAAGCTGTCTCTTGTTTTTTAGCTTTGCAAAACAATAGATGTAAATGTTATTGTATTATTTTCAATGGGAAGGTAACACAGTCTGAGTGAATGTCCTTGCTTATATTGGAAAGGAGGCTGTTCATTTAAAACAGAAAAAGCCTTAGTAATTAAACCGCAATTGAATATTTGAAGTAAGTTTGATAGCAATTGCAATAGAGAAATAAATATTTTTATTTGAGATAGTTTGTGCATTATTTATGGAATCATATTGTCTAGTATCTTCAAAATATAATAGGCTTGGTCTCTGAAGTAATGTTGGTCATGACAGCAAAAGTTTTTGCAAGGACTCTTTTATGAGAAGGGCTTAAGAATCAGGAGAGTTGGAAGAGTTTATAAGTTTTGGAGAAGGCTACCTCGACCAGGATTCTTCCCCCTTTTGAGTCAATAAGAAAACCTCTTTAAAGCCGCGACAAATCAAGGGCTCAAAAGGAAAAGCCTTTCTGTTAGTGACCTCCTCATTTCTGAAATTTAGCGTAGTCTTCGGAAGGTTTCCAATTTCACTGAAACCGTCTGTTCTTCTGGGGTTTGGACTCTTTGGCCTTATCTTCCTACAAATCCAAATGCTCACCTCTGAGACCAGCACTTCTGTAGCTGCTTGTGTGCGTCTGGGAAGGCTGTAACTGCCTGTAAAGCGCACTCTGATGCAGAATTATACATGCTCTGAAATGTAAGAAACATTGTCCAGCGTCTGTTATCCCACAACTAATGGCTTTTTTTTTTTTCCTCTGATGGCTGTGGAAAACGATGATTGTCATTGAAATCGCATTAAAATCAACCCTTTCTTTGAAGAATAATTTTACAAAATTACCATTCACGTGGTGTACAGCAGCAGTTTGAGTTATGCAGTCAATAGTGGGGGCCTGGTATGGGCACTGTAAGGATGCAGAGAGGAGAATAAAGATTTTCAGTGGCAATTGCAGCAATGCTATTTTTCTCAAACCAGTGAAAACCAAAATGCAGCGCACCGCTTGAGCAAGATGGCAAATACTTCAGGAATTGGAAAGTATATTAATTTATTACCTAACATAGTTGCCAAAACTAAATATGTGTTTGGGGAAGGGGCATACATCTACATGTACTTATTTGTATCCTTTAATATCTACCCATCTCTCTAGCTATTCTTGAACTTTGCATGCTACAAAATATTTAGATATGGCAACTTGCCTTCTTTGTAAGAATATAAACATTAAAGTTTAGTAATCATTGGAAATAACAGGCTCAAATAAGAATTTATACTTGTAATTCTGAAAACATACAGTATTTATAGATAAACATACACAGGCAAGTATTTTTCTAATGACACTGGCAATATTTGTGATAATCCAACAAAAACTATTGTTTTTCACAGCTATAGTTAATCCCATTTCCTTTTCTTGATGCTTTACCTTCAGATACCCAGTTGTTTAGCACTGCTGTAGGTATTTACTGGCAATGTGTCCCAAGAAGCTTGAAGTGGAATAATCCATGTCAAGTCAGCTAATTGCTTTCTGGCATTAGATATAAGTGCTCGTGTGTAACTTGGGCACTTGAAAGCCAGGCTTCTCCTCTTTACCACCAGTCCATAAAACCATATCGGAGTAATATATTGACATCAATGAAGCTGGATCGTTGACACTATGAATTTATTGTGATACATTTTAAGGATGGGAAAAAAAACTCACCATAATATCGACCACATCAATTTTTTTTCATAAATGTCTTGTTTCAGTGCCCTTCAAATACTGAGCAGAAGGGGACTAAAAGAAGCAATTCACAGTGCCTGGCCTACCTGTAGAAAGTGGAAGGGGGATTTATAATTTTTATTTTTCTCTCTGTAAGTTTACATGGTCGTTATAGCAAGGAGCAGTAGCCAAGGCCGTCTTTCCGAGTACCCCGAGCGCTCCAGCTTCAGCCAAGAGCAGATGGAAAAGGCAGAAACGTCAGAAGAAGCCAGGGGAATTAGCAGCGCTGTTGTTCTTTCTACTGTGTTCAGGAGCCTTAGCCACAAGCTGACGGGCTCGCACTTTTATTTCTTTCTTTCAGGAATATTTCAGAATTTCTCCAGCAGTTGGTTGCTTGGTTGCAAAAACTCCCCACGAGAATGTCGATACATTTTTTAAGATATCAGCAGACGTGTGGGGCGTATGGCCTCGTTTTGCAGCAGCAGATGATAAGCTGTGCTTGTCAGTACAAATAACAGCTCGCAGACGATAAAGGGATGGATTCCTTTCAGAAAAAGCAGCTTTCTTGTGCTTTAATTAAAAAAGAGCAGTAAAAAACTCAATAAGATTCTAAAATGGATGTTTTACAATAGAAGCACATGCGTATCAAGTAGACCCAGGATTTTTTGGCATTGCAAACAATAACAGTATAGCATCTTGTCCCTCTATACTCTGCTATATTTGCATTCCTTTTTTTTTATTTTTTCCTGATATTGACAGTGTTGCTGCTGCTGCTTCTGCTTTCTTTAAAGAAATCAAATCAAAATATATCCACAAATAACATCCACAAGCTCTGCACATAATTTCTCTGAAACTCTATAGAGTACTTAAAGGATTTTTGCTAGGACCTCTGAGGCCTTTACTCTGTTGTACTCTGATAGTGCTTGAAGTACACTAGGTATGGGTTCATTTAAGTATCTGAGCTTTCTATTTATTATCTTTCATGTACTGTAGCTCCTGAAAATGGATTCCAGGAGTGTTTTCCATACATCCTCCCCATCATTCTTTTTAAATCATAAGTATTTCTTTCTAGTTTAATCTTGAAAATATATACACATAATTTCCATTTCAGTTACTTTTTAAAAATACTTCTGCCATGAATGATTATCTGTAATTGAAATATCCACCACAAGGTTAAACTGAAGCTATTCTGGTTTTGAATCACAGCTACTTTTGTATGGCAAGAGCATCTCCTTCGTACAAGATAGAAAGATCTTTCTATTCATTAAGTTTCTTCAAGCTATCACATGTCAAGTACAAGGGGAAAGAAAATATCAATATTTATGCATTTATTTCCATACAGACAGTTTATAGATGCTTACTTAGACCGATTGCTGCATTATTTTTTCCTTTTGATAACCTTTGAAAGTTGAGGATCTCTTCTCCTGTGCCTATGTAGCAGAGAACATTAGTGATCCACACACAGTGAAAAATATCCATTGCCATAAACAAACTTATCATAAAGATATAACAAAGGTTGTTGGTCTAATTTTGTCTGGGGGAAAAGGTTAACAAGAGGGAAATTTATTGCCATCAGTATTACTAGTTTTCATGTTGTGAAACATTGTCAGGCTCTAAATGGTCGAGATGCCAACTCAGAGTGAGAGCTCCATCAGCTTCTCATTGAATCCGATACAAAAGAGCAACAAAATATACATGCAGATAAGACTGTGATTTTTCCAACAGGAAATTGCTCAAACTTAGCAAGTAATCTGGTAGTTTAACCTAGTTTCACATTATAGGACTTTGGCTTGCTCTGTATCCATATGTATCTATAAATGCTCACCCTCAAGGGAACAGCTAAAATCCACCACACCTGCTCTTGAACTTTGAGAATTACCTTTCTTCCCGCACAGGTTTTGGCACGAAGGTCTATATGAATACTATATGCTTTTAGAAGTTGGAGTCCTATCTTGTTGCTCATTATTTGCTGAGCAAACTCATTAAAATTGATTGCAACCCTCAAATTTTTTTTTTCCTGTTGTTTAGAAGACAGTTTGCCACTTTTCACATTGCTGTATGCCAAAGCCCTGTGAAACATAAGGATTTCCTGAAATGGCTTAGGCAGAAAAAAAAGAAGCTGCACATGTCAGCGTTTGGAAACATCCTTCATACAATCAGAGCTCTAGGGGCGTTCTAAGCAAAAGGGAATTCAACCTTTCTGACGGGCTATTTTTCTATTTAGAAAATGTGGTTGTTACAGTTATTTTAGAATAGTTGGAATGGGTAGTGTTTCATACTGTGTCTTGATAGGGTTGTATATTGTGTTTTAAGACAACTTGCTGATTTTGGTCAGTCTGAGGTGTATTAGAACTGCACAGTCCTCGAGCTGAAAAAGTTACTATTGCCTTGTCCGTATCTAAAAGGGCTTTTATAGCTGCTGCTGTTTTGCCTTTTGTGTGTTTAGAAGGAGGTATCTAACCCCTTTAGCAGCACCCTACACTCCTCTATGTCTGCAAAGTCGAATGTTTTCAGCAGTTTTTATTTTAAGTCATGGCGCTACTGAGGAAAATACCAGAAAGGCTTATGTGGCAATGCAAAGATTATATATTACCTTAGGAATTGATTATTTACATTTTGGCTTCATCTACCATATACTTGATTTTAAGATTAGACTAGGCTCAACAGAGTTGCATAAAATGTCTCAGTCTGAATTTAGTGCTAAAAAACAGCAGAATAGAATTTTTATTTGAGCTCCAGTAGAAAACAAAGTTATTGACTTGCACAAAAATTCTGCCTAAAAGGCAGTAAGGTGATTACATAACTTTTTAAAATAACACATCTCTGCATAACGCTCTCTGATATAACACTCTGATTTTTTTCGTATTATTGTGGTCGCCTCTCTTCAGTTTTCCTCATGTGTGTTCTTTAATGATGTTATGTTTTGCTTTGTGTTTTAATGAGCGGCACTGTCTAGCTGCTGAGTGTTCGGCTAGTCTACGGCTCTGATTTACGCAGGTCGAATAGCCACCTCGGCGTCTGCCTCTTGCCTTCCTTATGCAAGTTATAAATGGTCTGCCGTTGTCACTAGTGACACTGTTTCTGTGCCGCGGTCTCAGGTCACGTTCTCGGGATGAGTGTCTTGGAAAAAAACGGTTCTCAAATCTGTTGTTTATACTTGATGAGATCTCCTGGAAAGGAGAAATGAAGTTACAGAGCTTGAAATCAGGCCAATAGCAAGAGATCCCATTTCAGAGAATTGATCCTTTGGATAATTATAGGCTATGGCCTATGTGGGCATAATTTATAGGTTAGATGATGTATGATCGTGTGATCATGTAATCATTCCTCACGTTGCCTCTCACAGGCCAAGTATTATTTTCATGAAATTCTTTTGCTTGACTTAGAGAAGCCACAAAGTAAAACTTTATAATTATAATGCAAATGATTAATGATAAAGATATCAGAAGTCTAACGGTAAATCCCTTAATAATACAATAAATAAGCAAAGTCCAGACAGGCTATATGATAAATCCAGTGATATTTATAGGCAAAATATGTGGTGCTTTCAGATAAGTGTAATTTTTTCCTTGGCCACATTAGAGATTATTCTACTTTTCCTTTTACCTAGATGTATGATTTTTGGTTGTATTGTGTGCAGATTTCAAAGAAACCAAGCTGTGTAGCAGTAACACATTTCCCTCTCCTAGAAAAGCCAGGATTAGTAGAAATGACAAATCGACTAGAGCCGATCCAATGGGACATGCTGCATTTTCTAACTGGATTATATGAAGCATAATTTAGTGTGTGTTCTTTATGGCATAAACTTTCATCTATCAATTTGCATGAAATCAGAGGTATGTTTTCCAGAAAATCTTTTTTTTTTCCTCTTTACATATCAGCCGAAGGATGAGAATGAGAAAAGCTATAGGCAACTGTGGGAACACTTACCTACTTATATACAAAATCCCAACCCGTAATCAGGCAAAGCAGTTATTTTACCTTTTCCGCTGGCTTCTCACTTGCTGTGGATGATAATGGTCAAACCTTGTATTGCTTTTTACTGATAAGATGTGCCCTCCTGTGGGTTCATTTAATAGATTTGTGCATATACAGGAGGTTTAGCCTCATATTTGTGGTAGCATAATTTATTGAAGATTGTGACATGAATAACAGGTTAGGGTGTTTTTTTAGCAAAGGAAAAAATGGATACCTGCTTTGGCATAGCAGGCTGAGAAAGAAATGCTTTAAATTCACTTTGCAGTTTTGTCCTCTACCGAAAAAGAGCAGAGAAACAACAGGCTAACTCACCACAGATACTAAATGAAAAATTATGTAGACTCTTCATGCTTAGCATTGCATTCCTTACTGAATTAGCAAAAAATTGTTGAGCACAGGTGCCCTTGTAATTGGGACTCATTTGGAAAATTTGCAGTGTTCAGTGACCCTTGAAGCTGAATAGCTATTTTTTGGTTCTTTTTGATTTTGGTGGCATTATTGTGTTAGTGTCATTTCAAGTAATGTCAGAGTACCATCTGTCCTCAAATTCCAAATAGTTCTTCTCATATTACATTTCCCCATGTATTTAGCCACAATTCTCAACTCTGTTATCTTCAGAAGACTTCAGATGTCTTTTCTTTTATTAGGAATCTACCTTGTGGCTGCACATATTGTCAACCACCACGAGTCTATGACGGAAGAACTGTGCCATATACAGAATGTGTATGAACATCTACCACAATTAAACAGCAACAAATTCCAGACTAAAGCAGGTTGATTTCCTTAGTGCTAAAAACAAGCTTTATTTCATAGAGACACTGCAAAGAAGTACAAGCAAAGATAAATCTGGCAGCCCGAATGAACTTACACAGCAATTTTAAATGCTTAGGATGTACCCAGCTTTTGCAGAGTTATTCTTAGGTCTTTTATAGCTTTAATGGAGCAATTAAAGATTTCTCTTCCAGTGACAGTAAAAGCCTAAAACAAAAACCCTTCTGTTCTTCAGCATTCCTATGAATTTCCCTTTTATGCTAAATGAATCTAAGTGAGGATAAGGTGCTAGAACCAGCAATTTTTGCGGGTGATATGTGGGGATATCCAGACCTTTTGAGATAGTAGCAGATATAAACTGGAACATGCATTTTTTTTTTTCAATGTTAAAATACCTGTAATGTTTTACCTACCCTTCCATTTTTTTCACATAAAGTTTTCTAGTAGAGAGAAGACTGAAGCAGAAAAGAGGAGAATATGGAATCGCCACAGGAAACCAATTGATTCTAGAAAACTTGTGGTCAATCAGCTAATCTGCATGATATTTCAGTGTTTATATACACTTAAAAAGGATCTGTGGCAATCCTACTGATGTATTCCCTTTGGAGAGGGAGTAGGATTGTCATTGCTGGGGCGTATAACAGCGACCCTTGCTATTTAGAGCACTCGAGAGCCCAGGCACTATACAAATTTACTTTGGAAGATGCTGTATCCACTGCTGTCGGCATTAAGCAATGTCTGAACTGAACAAATAGTTCAGAGTAAATAATTCATTTGGTTAATTTTGCAGGGTTTTTTTCCTGTAAACTGAATTATCTGCAAGCATTTCCAATAGTATTTCTTGCTCCTATTATTATTAGGAGATATTCTATTCTATTCACCCTGCTAGTAAGTATAATGTGGAGTACTGTCAAAAAAACAAAAAGAAAATTTCATGCTCCTATGGACTTGCAATGACCTTCAAATCTAAGTATACCTTAACAATTTGATCAATATTAACCATATCCTCTGAAAGAAAAGCTGGGAAAAGGCGTAAAATAGCATGAATCCTTCACTTGCCACCCAAAGTGACTTAACACAATATTTTCTTTCAAAACGCAGGTTTTCATAGCAGGAGGTGAATACTAGCAGCATATATGGTATAGCTATAGTCATGCCATACTCTTCTGGGAGAGTTCTTTGAAAGGACAAGGCACATCACGTCCCCCCTTACGTGGGTGTGCACAACACACCACCTGTCTAGAACACGGTTTATTGATTTTTCTTTTTTTCTTGCCATTTAGAAAGAATAAGAAGCAGGACATGAGCATGACCTGATAGCAAATGGATTTTGTGGTCAGGCAGGTGGCATTAAATCTCAGTCTCTCTCTCTCTGTGTCTCTCTCACACCCTCATGCTTGTACATGTTCAGACAATGTGTCTGAACATATATATATATATATATATATATATGTATTCATTAGATGCATTAAGTTTGTATTTTTGCTGTATATTTTATATTATATATGCCCACACACATACGTGTGTGTGTACGTATACATTCAACACTATTTAGACTCCTTTATCGATGGTCATTATCAATTAAAATAGATTTTGGATTGTGACTATTTAGTCAAGATGAGTTCCAAAACTATCTCATGTTCAGGATTCTCTTTAGTGCTTAATTTCTCTGAACAACCTTCCTGACAGCTGGCTCCAGGAATTTCGGTGATTTTCATCAACTCCAATGTTTTATACAACACTGGTGTGTTTGTTGTATGACAAGATGGGTTTTGTTCTCCTCAGCTTAATAAGTATTATTATTTAAGGATTTGGCAAGGTCAGTGCAAGAAAATGTATTCCTAAATTTGGGTTTCTGTTACCTGGAGTATTCAGCTCCTTTTCTGGTTTAATCTTACTTGTCAAAAAAAATTAGTCCCGTTTTACAATTAAGGATACATATATACATCATTTCAACTCTGTTGAAAACTGAGCTGTCATCCCTCATCACATAGCTCTTATTAATCCTGAAAAACCTGATTGCATGCAGTCTGGTGAGGGCCTCTCCTGACTACACAGAAATATCATTCAGAAACTGTAGTTGTTACAGGGGAGTCAGAGAGAGGAAAATATTGGGTTAAGGTTCTATTAGAAAACACCTATTTGAAATTAAGTTTCTATTTTTGCTGTATATTATATATATATATATATATCTAAATATCAATGTAAATATTTTAAAACCTATTTAAAATTATCTGAACTGTACAAAGCTCTCCAAAATGACCTGTATTACTAAGAAAAAATAACAGGATTCAGAGCACTCTGGCAAACAGATGGGGCATTTTTGGCTCAGGCATAGCTAGGTGTTTGGGGAGTTACTTAAAATAGGCATCCCCTGCCAATTTATAAGCCCTAAAATAGCTCTCCTGCTACTCCTCCACAAGGGTATTTCTCTCCTATAGGATCTCTGATGTTTACCAGCTCTTTACAGCTGTTTTGGAAATATTTGGGTATCAACATAAATACTAGATGCCTGAGTGTAGGCAGTGGAGCTTCACCTCTTAAGCTCATGCTCTAAATAAAAATAAACTTTGTTCCCAGCTCAAGATAATCTAACCTCTCTTTTCTCCTATTCCAAGATTAGCATAGTCTTGGTTGCGATATATGTTTTGCCTTTTGTGCCTCTCTTGTGTTTTCAGAACACAGTAAGTGAGAAACTTTGCAAGTTGGCTAAGTGTGGCTCTGGGCTTCCCTAGAGAGGGTGCTTGGCTCTTCCCTCTGACGGGGTGATCCCAGTCTCGGACGTCCTGGGAGACCCCTTGGCTCTTGCTGCAGAAAGATATTCCAATTAGAGGTTGATTCTGATAGTTTTAGCTGATTAGTAATAGATTTTGCCAGGGAGATGCATTTTATCTGGAAGAACAGTGCAGTGGGAAATACCACGGTCTGTGTTGGGAAGGCGTCTTCCCTGGTTCCTGGCAATAAGACTTTTCATGAATAATTTTTTTTTTTCTTCTACAGTAGCATTTTTTATTTTTATTTTTTTTGTAAAGGGAAGATCCCAGAACCGTTAGCAAAAAAAAAATGCAAAACCTCTAGCATTGCCTTAAGTGTCACTGGGATGTGAGTACATGTGTGAGGGGAGAGACGAGTTCTTGTGGTCGTGTTATGAAAAGGAGTTTTGAAAGACTGAAAGATTAGACCCAGTCTTATATGGAAAACAAGCTCGTGTTTTGCTCTCTAAGTTATATTTCCTAAGTTTTGTAACAGAAAATACCAGGAAATTAATTCAGGTTGCAGGAAATTAATGCCTAAAAATGATGTCTATCATCCCCACATAATCACTGTGAAAGCACAGGTCGTTTCTCTCTGGTGGCTGCATTCAGCTGTTGGAAAATTGATGGGTGCTTGTTAATAAGACTTATCCCAGAAAATTCCATTGCATCCAGCAGAAATATGTGTGGGATATGAAGAAAACATGATGTGGTCACTTGACATTCAGGCTAAAGTTTCCGTTTTTATCAGTTTTAATAGAAGTTAGGTTTGTAGATTCTTTGATTTGAAGAAAAAAAAAAAAAGTACATTGTATGATGTGTACAAATAAGCTGCTATTTTCCAACCAGAAGGTGTTTGAATATAGTGCAAATACAAGAATTCAGGGGAAAGGTGTTTGGTTAAGAAACAGCAGGGACTTAAAGATTTAGTATGCAATATTGGTTTTAGTCCTCTAAGATAAAATGTCCTTTGTAAATGTAATACAACTTTGGAGACAGGAATTAAATAGAGAGAAAAACTAAGCTATCTCCTTCCCACTCTTTCTTGAATAATATTGGCAATGCAATAATAGGTTTGCATTGCTAATTACTCTCCTGCACACCCATGCAAACACAGACACGTGACCATCGCAGTCATAGAAGTGCACATAGTGTTTTATCATTGCTAGAATTGGACTTCTCAATTATTTCTGGGTGCAGATTAACTCTGGAAGTTTAAGTCATGATATAAAACACTGTGATACCATGGCTTGGTTTATGCTATGTGGAGGTGTTCATACTATGATTTCTGTTGTGGAAAGTCTTTGGTATTTATTTCCAAATATTTAACAGCCTTCGATTACTTGAGAAGGTCTTCGGTTTGTAGGACTAGGTTAGTCGAAAGCCAACCACCCAATCCCGAAAGCAGTTATGAAGTTGTGCAATTGCAAATGATGCTCTTCATATAGATATCAATATATGGAGATATCTCTATCTATTCAATAGATATCTTCTTCTTTAACCAGATGAGTGGGAGGGGTGAAGCACCGCGTTGCAGCTGGCCTGGGCTGTGCGTGGTATGCAAAGGTTTCCAGGAGCAGCCAGACAGAACCGATTTGGCAAAAGAGATATTTCTGGCTCTTCCACTGAATGCTTTGCCAGGAAAGGTTTTGACAACTTCGTCCACCTGCTACATACAAAATTGCTCTATTTTTTATTTTATTTTATTTAACAGCAAGTGATACAATTTGGAATTTCTTAGATATGGCCTGAACCATTTCCATCCCGAAGGAATAAGACCCAAGAAAATACATCCTTTCTGAGGGTACAAAGAGCTTTGCAAAGCAGGGACCTCTCAGGCTATGACTGTTTCCTCTTTGTAGTCCTTTTGCAGACCATCTGCCCATTCAGCAGGAGGGAGGTGAAGAGAAACGCCTCCTGTCCCAGGAGTCTGTTGGAGCCTGGTCTCCCCTTGCCAGGTGGATGCCAAAATCCAGTCAGACACTGAGCAGGCACATGGACAGACTGTCAAGTCTCTTCTGTGTTTTTACATGTTTTCATAAGTTTGGAGATTGAGCCAGCAAAGCCTTCAGTAGCAAAAAGAAGTGTTGCTGGACCAACTCCATTAATTCCATTTAAGACAATGAAAATATCTTCCGAATGTACCAGAGCATTGCCCATGATGGCACAGAAATCATCTTGGTTTTCATACAATTGGTTTTATTATTATTGTTGTTGGTATTAGTATTGTATTATTATGATGATACCTACAGGTAGGTGTCATGCACTGTGGCAGGAATTGCTTGGTTTCCTTGCTTACACTCAAAATGCAGGGCAATCTTCTTATCAGATCTATACGAGTATCCTTGACTTAAGTGTTTTTCGCAACATGGAAATCAAATATTGTGAGAAACCTCAATATAGAAAAAAAAAATCTGTGACAGTGTAAATGGCAGGAAACTGAAGTGTTAATGGAGCTCCTGTTTGGGTTGGCAAGTCACCTGGCAAGCAGTCCTGTCCAAAACACTCCGGCATCCCACGAGATGACTACAGAAAGAGGTAGAAGATCATGCCATGCAAGAGGAAGATCCGATAAGATTATCTCTGAGATAGGAAATAGCTGAACTACGTATCAAAGTCAAAAGAGATTACAAAAAAAAATTCTAAAATATTTGAAATGGAATATGTATTTACATTAGCAAAGGGAATTTTAATGACATGAAGTAGAATTGGGCTATGTCCTTTGTCTGAGTACAAGCTTTAGGAGAGAACTCAAAGTAGTAATGAGTTTGGCTTGCTTTTCTGTCATAAGTACACTGGAATTTTTGCTGCAAGCAATGCACACACAAATTGATTCTCATTTCATCTGCACGCATATATGTTAAATGGGTTGTAAACAATTCTGCTTACTTCAAGTGTCTGAAATTCAAAGCTTGGTTTTCAGTCAAGCCTGGAAGACCTCAGCGGGAAATCACTCCTATTTCCAGATTATTTCAAAGAAAAAGAAAAACAAAAGAAAAAGAAGTTGCTAATTGTCATGGAGAGAAAAAAAAAAAAAATAGATGTGAAGTCCTGGATTGAAAAGCTTTGAGAAGTGTTCATGAAGGTTTAAGCAAATTGGAAAGGAATTCAGAAACTGTTTCCAAACTGTTTCATTCCAGGATAATCAGTGATGTTTTTATTAGGTAAACTGTCATTCTACTAAATAGGCTTCATTCAGACAGCAATTTCATTTCATTGCAGACAATGAATTAATATTCATTTTTTATTAGGAGAGAGAAACTTTAATAGCAGAAATCATCTTCTTTGCAAAGTCTATCTCAAAGACTTCCACCAGGAGATAGAAAGGCATTAAAAAAATGATTTTTATGTTGATTATTTTTCTTTTTTGTGTGTGTGTAGAAATTAGTTTTAGCAACAAACATATGATAGATTATAAGTAGCTTTATAAGACGTGAGAAGCTTCTGGCCACAGGGGCAGATCTGAGACCTATGGGAATGAGCTCCAGCCTGGTAAGGCCTCTTCTTGCCCTTCCTTCTTTTCTTCCTGTCCTTCTTTCTTTCTGTCTTACTGGTTCTGGTGTCCTTTGGACTCTGCAAGAAATGCGGTGCAAACTTTCATCTGGAACTGAGACCTGCAGATCAATGAGAGGCACCTAGTGAGAAGAGAACTTCTAGTATGAAATATTGCACTTGAATGTTAAACAGGACAAGAGTAGAATTTTTTTCCTGTTTTCCTATAAATTTCCTAGAAATGTTGTAAGCCTTCCACTACTCATGAAAACAGTACACTTACAAAGTCTTTCCTTAGGCTAACCTCACCAAAATATCTAGGACTTCTCTTCATTGTGTAAAAATCTGTTCAATATATTGCAAAATGCAGTGAATATAATTGGTGAATGCACACAGTTGAGCAGAAAACAAATTCCGGAGCTAGAGGCACTGTCCAGAGACATTTATTTTCCTCTTGGATACAAGACTAAGTTGATAAAGATTCAAGCCGGTTGGCCTCCCTGGTCTCCCATGTGCATTTACTAGTTCTTGTACTCAAGAAATCAGGTGAATCCATCATTCCCTGCACATACGATCCGTCTTATTCGGTTGGAATAAGAAATAGAAATTTAAATAGACAGAACCGTAATATCGTTCTCACAGACCAAAGAGGCAAATCCCATGCTACAGCTTAAAGGCCATGTATGAAATAATGCTTGTTACTCCACAGAATAATCCTTTTCTCTTCGTCCTTTTAGTCTGTTCACCTCCTGGCTGTTTTTGCTGGCTGTTTTTGTTGCTCTATAAAAATAAACCTCTCTTGCTGAGGAACTGTTCAACGAAGACATTGTGCCTGGCATGATTTCTGCAAAGATGTATAGAAGTATAGAAGTATGTATTGGAAACATTTAACACTCTGATTATATCTCAAATCATTCACACTCTTTCCATCAATTTTAGTTGACTTTGATTTAGACCTTAAATCTCTATGGAGGGTCAAAGGAGATTTTATGTGAGTAGGTCATGAACACTGTGAGATGAACACTGTATATGATAATAATTTAATGATTCTATATAGCCAAGAAAAGCAGGATGGGGATGATGATCATCTCATGAATATCATGGGATTATGGTGCACCAGCGTTGTCTTTATCACTTTATGTTTCAGCAAAACACACAGTCATTTTGCCCATACAGTGATACACATATCTGAATATCCAACTGATTTGAGTAATACATTTATAAGATTTCTATCGTGCATGTCTTCAAGGTACATTCAAAACTGCTGTGGTAAAAACCTAGTGAAAGCTGCATATAAAACAAGTAGTGCAGATTCTCTCTTTTGATGTCCACGTGCCTAAAACATCAGAGGGGGGAAATTCACTGCTTGTATAAAGTGATAGCCTTGGTTATAGAGCAACTACCCCGTATAGGAGCCCATTTTGGCTTTGAGGAGGGATATAAAAGGTGTGAAATAAAACACATTTTGCCAGCTCATGGTGGCATGAGGTCCCAGCAGGGAGAGAGTGCAGGCAGCTGAAATAAACAGTTCATAATCTGCTGAAATTCTCTGGCTAAGTCAGTGATCAGAAGCACTGGAGAAATGAGTTTTGAAAATTCTTATTTCTCCTTTAGCCCTCCGCAAGTGTTTGGAGAAAAGAAGATATAATTTAACTTGCATTGCATTATGCTCTTGCTTGCTAATACACAAAACACAACAATACACCAATGGGTTAATTTTGTGTGGTCAGTTTTCCAATTAAAAAAAAAAAAATCTTGATTATTGATTTACCCTCAAGTTATCCTCTGCAACAAAGTGCTTTAATGAAAAATTTATTTAAGCAATTCCCTTTATAAAACTTGCTGAAAATGCTGTATGCAAAGTAATTAACAGTTTGCAGTATCTGGCCTCTTGT
This sequence comes from Nothocercus julius, assembly GCA_013398735.1. Classification (NCBI taxonomy): domain Eukaryota; kingdom Metazoa; phylum Chordata; class Aves; order Tinamiformes; family Tinamidae; genus Nothocercus; species Nothocercus julius. Next base: position 627,168 of record VZSV01000291.1, read on the forward strand.
TTTTATGTTATCCAGCCTTTTCAAATGCGACCTGCTGAAAGCCGTTAGCTACACTCACTGCATGTTTTGTTTCCTTTTTTATTTCCTGCACCCAGTCAAATATCTCTGCAGATAAAGAGAGTCTTCGCATTTCCTCAAGGAAGAAAGAAAACCAGAGCATCCAGGAGTGCGATTCTCAGGACGTAAGTTGAACCCACTTGCAAGCCAGGTTTTAGATGCAGACTGCATGAAAATATTAAAACCTTAGACGGTTGCCAACATGGGAGATGCTGAGCTGGAGAGGAGACAGGTGAACACACAACTGTGCACAGGGCTAATAGTGGACGTATTGAGGCAGCGTGATGGGAGCTCTTAGCATAAATCCCAAATGTATTTAATGTGGAGGTAGCTGGATGTCTTGCTGGTCTTAAAGGGGAGCACTCGGAGGGAGATAAATACCTAAGGGATTGTCAAAAGCCGTGTATTTCATCCGTTCGTTGAGCATTGCTCTTCGTCTACTACAGAAGAACGTACAAAATGTCAGATTTTAAGGCAAAAGAGAAATAAGGTAAATGGCGGGTTGCTTGTTCAACTGATGTTCTTGGTCTACGTGACCGACCATCTCTCTAATTAACTTTAATTTGTTGATCCTGTTGCAACTTTTCTTTATAGCTTTAGGCATGTTCATACTGATTAATGTAGTTTATACTGGAATGTAGACAAAAGAAATTTTATTTACAAATGGGATACAGGCAGGCCAAGTTAAACAAACTCATTTGAAAATTAGATGTTTCTGGCACCTTTGCTGTCACAATATTTGATACAGGACTTGTAGCTGTAAGTTAAGCTGTAAGTAGGCAGGACATCCTGTAATTCAAAATTCTCATTGCTCAAATAATCTGAAATTTGTCCATGAAAATANTATATATATATAACTCCAGGACCTTTCAAAAGGTCCTGTTGCTCTTGAGATTTATTTTTATCAGAGCAATTGCCTCAGTAGTATTTTTCTTAGTCTTGTCAGAGACCTTTCCCTTATGACCAGCCCCTGAAAGTCTCTGTGCGGAAATCTGAGCTCTTATTGATGCATCCTTTCCCTCCTCCTACTATTGTCCAAGAATATTTTGCCTGTTTATCATATCAAATAATCCTTATGTGAGTGACATAGGTTACTTAAAACCATCTATTTGGTAGTGTTAAAACATCATATGATTTAGAAAATGATTCTTTGTTTCCAGCTCTCCCTTTAGATTTCTTGCTCTTTGTCCTTGCGGAGTCTTTTCTGACAAATAAAAGCGATGGTGCTTTTATTTACTGCCTTAATTTCCTGCAGTAAACAAACACTGCATATTCATTAATCACTTGGTGACAGAGGACAGAGAGTATTGGACCAAAACATACACATGTTCCTAAGCAACCACACCATTTAGCTGCATTTTCCTCTGGGTTTCAGTCTCAGAGCTTTGATCAAATCATACCCTCGCTTTCCCAAAGGAGTAATGAGAGGGGAAAAAAAAAAAATCATTGTGGTAACAAAATTTCAACATGATGAAATTCTTAAAATTAATTCAATGGTTCTGTTCCCTAAATGAAGTCTATGAAGGTCAGAGAGTTAAATCTGTGGTTGCACCAACTACTCAATACACTGTGTGCTCGACAGTAAGAGTAAGGTATGAAAAACTGCAAGGGTGTCTTATGAAAATATATATACACTTGGAATGCATCTTGCATCTCATCTTAATAAACAGGGAGGGTCATATGAGTTTAATATATAGATCTATTCCATGTTCATGAGCAGAACTGATAAAATCCATCCTTGAATAAACTGTAGACTCAACTTGGCTAATAATGTTATTTACACTGCAGAATGGTGTTTTAAGACAAGAACATCTATCCTGTATATCACCATGCTTATGCCATATTTATATATATAGGTTAATCTGGATATGGGTATAGCTTGTCTATGTTTTAAGGGAATATGTTGTAAATGCTGTATAAAAGAGCTATTAAGACAGTGTTCCATGGAAGTATGGGAATTATTGTGACAGGAGAAAAATGAGGGAATAAAATATCAAGTCATATTCAACAGTGAGCATAACTGCATGCAGTGCTGCTGACTTCGCTGAAGCTGAACATTACGTGCTAGTGCAGAAATCTTTCCTCCAAATGATCTGTTTGTCCCCAGAAAAAGGAAGCTTGGTAATATTCTCAAGCAAAATAAAGGGTAAGAAATTTGAAAATATCCACTCAGCTTAGGAAGAACAGATTGTGGACAAGAAGTTTGTATTTCATGTATTAAAGAGCTCTTTCCCTTCTGTGAGTTAAGTTAATCAATGTCCTCACTAGCGGGCAAATCTCCCACATTTTGGGCTAGTTTTATCAGACATTGCTCAGCAGTTTGGGGATTAATTTGTGTAGTTTAGTAGACAAGGGAGTGCAGAATTTTAACTTTCTTTTGAGGATTCTCTTTAAATGAAGATGAAATTTACATGGCCAGCTGTGAGCTGCTGCAGCTCTGCTGTATAAATTACTAGGTGAAGTGAGCACCATAGCTTATGAATTTTGGTTGTCCTGTCTCGTTAAATATCTCACTTAACTCTTCCAGGTGTTTTGAATCCTGTTGAATGTACAAAATGTATGCCTTAAGGCAAAATGCCCTGTAAAACTTTGCTTTGCAAATGCAAATAAAGAAATCCTTAATAAATTTCTTAAAGTTCAAACAGAGCAAGTAACATGAGCCCTAAACACTGCTAAATTCGGTCTGCTCAAGTATTTTTCTGCTATATAGAAGAAAATCAGAATAAGCCTTCTCCTCTCTTTAGATTAAAAACAGCCATAAAAATTACAATTTGTGGCAAGGTTCAACTTTAGAAAGATAGTAAGAAGAAGATACACAATTAGATGAGATCAAATAACAATAAAATCACAAAACAGTCTGGTCATCTAGCAAACTGACTTGGATAGAGATTTCTGCGATGGTTTTTCCTGAGGCATTTTCCTTGGGAGAGGCTTAGGTCTCACTTCTCAAACTTCTCCCTGCAGTGTATTAAAGCTTTTAAAGTCGAATGCTCGAGCACTTGGTCCTGCTTGATGCCTTATGTTCCAAATGCAGCATATGTTGCTTAATGAATAAAATGCTGTGCTATGAATAAGCCTATAAATTGCAAAAAGTATGGCAGGCATACTTGAAATCTCAATGAGAGCACAGCACAGTAACGGCAAGGCAAAGAACTCTTCCATAAATAAAATATACAGGGTGCTCTGGAATGGGTCACTGATGACTAGATGCAGCACATTATTATAATTTTTATTATAATAATGTAATATTAGGGAGGGGGGAAGCTTCAGAGAAATTAATCTTTCTGTCTTGTTAGATTCAGGGGTTGTGTTTCTGAAGGAGATTTGTTCAGCCTACCACCTCCATGCCCTTGGTCAACAGCCAACAGGGCTCCTTTAAGGATGGAGTGTATATATATAGATATATATATGAAATATATATATGTGTGTGTGTATTTAGGTTGATCTCTACTGTTCGACCTCTAATTTATCTGTTAGCAATACCAGAGATTTCATAGTGGCAAGGAATCAATAATTAATGTTGTTTTGGCAGCATAAAGACACAGGGGTTGACTGCTCTGTCTAGAAAAATGTCCCACTCCCCTCGCTCTTGCCCAGCTCTGCTCTCCCTTATGTGCTGCTAGACAGGGTAAAAGCTGTGAATTGAAAAAATATGAAACAGTAGAGACCCTCTCTTCTATTTCCCCACCGAGATGGCCCTCAATAGCTGCTCTATGGAAAGAAATATGAAGGATCAATCACTTATAAAGCATTATTTTTATTAGTAGATGTTTTATTTTTATTTTCCCTAGGGTAAGCATTTCTATTCTGTATCACTTAAATGGCTGCCCTCTCTTTTTTATTTTATGTTTTTTAATTTCACTCAGTATCTTTTGATTTCTATCTCTGCGTATTTCCTTTGAGATGTGACCTGAAACTTTTTGGTGTATTTATGAAGTGACTTTAAATTTCACTAGTATTACTTCTGTCCTCTTTCCTAAATAACCTGAAATGGTATTGCTTTTTTACCCATTGCAACTTTTGCCCTCAAGATCCTCAATTTGAGCTCTCTGAAATCCTCAAAATTTTCCTAAATGTGATAAGTTGAAAATATTTTTTTCTCTGGCTCCTTAAATAGATATATTAAATACCAGTTTTACCCGGAACTGAAACTTGGAAATGTTAAAAAATTATTTAAAATTTTTCCTCTTGGTCATCTCACTCCTAAATATTTATCTAGAACATTAACTTGACACTCATATTTCTTGTTTTTCCTTTGTTTGTTTTCTGTAAGAAAAGCAGTGGGTGCTTTATCATTAGATTTAAAATGATTTTTTTTTTAATCAATGCTATTTCAAGTCACTTGAATTGCATCAGCTCAGAGGATCGCTTTATTAGCTCAAACATGACTAAAGAAGCCCTGAAGTACTGCTTGGCAATACCACAGACTTTCTCAAACGTTTCAGTAGAGAGGCAGCAGCCCCCTCTTGTAGTAGTTTTCATAATAACACATTTCATTTTCTTATTCACACCTCTCCATAGATCAACTTTGTCATGGGCAAGGGACTGTCTGAATTTCTCAAAAGATTTTTCTCAGAATCGATAAATTTTCTTCCTTCTTTTCACTTGTTTGCTTTTTGATTAACTCCAACCTGATGTTACTTGTACAAAGCATATTTAGACATTTTCTTGATGTTTGATTTATATGCTAGGGTGTTTATTATCAGTGGTCTTGGCTTGGTTAGGTAATTTTTATCCTGCTATGGTTTAAGTTTCTATTGGATGAATTTAGACCAAATTTCTCTTAAAAACACCATTTAAGCAGATTTTTTTCCTCTTGTCTTTGTTCGTATATCCTTTGCCCTACACAGAGCATATAGCTGATTCTGTCCTAGACCAATGTTATCAACCTTACATTTTTGAAATGTTATTACAAGTTGCAGAAATGCCAGCAAACTTGGTAGTGGATATTACTGGGAGTAAGTACAGATTTGTGTTAATATTGCTATGAACCTGATTTCTGAGCCTTATTTTTACCAATATGTTGAACTACATCTGATGTCTAAAAATATTCTAACTAGGTATGACTTAGCTTTGAAAATTTTCAAGAACAGATGCAAAAGGGAGCATTTCAGAGGAAGTTTCATGTTAAAATTTAAAATAAGCAAAATTTCTGTTTTGTTGGAAAGAATCTTGCTGACTTTAAAACTGGAAAGGTGTTATTTCCCCTTTCGCTTCGTTTGGAAGTATCAGCTTTTAATTTCAAAATAAATAGAGAAATTCCAGTGTGAACATTATTTTAAAGCAATGGCTAAAGATTATCCATATTTTACTATGTTTCACATTTTAATTTCTTAGTGGGGATTCCCTCTATTCCCTTGGCTACTCCCAAGGGAGTGGGATTCCCCTGATTCCCTTGGCTACTAGAACTCTTTTTTTTCCCTCCCTCTCATCAACTAGACTAAGAAAGCATGGCAAATGTTTCAGGAAAATGGTGCCTGTTTTAGGAAGCAAGAGGCTCATTTTAGGTAGTTATGGGTGACATCTGTATTTTGCAGGTTGGCAAGACGTGTTTGGGGAACCGCAGTAATTCAACATCTCATTTGAAGGCATCCGAAGCAGAGACCAGCTTTCAGGTATTCCGTTTCTGAAATTCTCAAGGTTTTAACAAAAGGTCTTGTAAAATTTGCAATGAGATGAAGTACATGTACCCATTCTAAGGTAAAACAGAAACAGAGTTTCTTATTTAATTCAGTGTAAACTGTTTCTCTAGTTATTTTCATTGGATATGTTCAAAATAGCTCTTTGTTATCACCCATTTGGGGAACTACTTAATGTTCAAAGAGTATCATAGTGATCCTAGAGTATCGTAGCAGTCAAACAGTAGACACTGTTTTCTTACATATGTGCATGTCACAAATGCCATGCTTACACCAATATTATTTTCACCTTCAACAGAAGTTGCACAGCCCTCCGTGGACTAAACCTGAAGATAAAAAAGCGCCGGAAAGAAATGAGAGAAAGTTTGACGAGGCTGTTAGTACAAAAGAAAAAAAACCTCTAAGCGTTACTAAACTCCATTAAAAATGTCCTTCACTTGCTCCCATCCTCACATTCTTTTTAGTTCAGAGGCATGAATGTACCAGATTTCTGAAGCATGCATTTTTTTTTCACTATTTTATGAATGTTTGTAAAATAGTCTAGACTAGACCAATTAGTACCTTTAAGCAATAATCCAAAATGGATCTTTGAAGAAATGCTTTGTAATAGAGTCCAGGTTTTGAAATAGAACTCTACCCTGATCAGTAGTTGCCTATGATGAACTAGTTGGTTCCATCCTCAAGTATCCAGCTGCCATTCTCAAGTACCATCTTTAGCATCTCTTCTACTTCTTGTACCTTTACAGCAGATTAAGACTTAAGTCAAGTGAAGAATAAAAGGCAGTTAACTTGAAAAAGGTATTTAAAAATCTTTGTAAGCCTAGTTTTGCAGTACAGTGCAACTCATCAGAATAACTGTAAAAATGGACCAGTAAGGACCCATGTATGTTTACATTTCAGTAATGCCATTCCACATCTGCTAACTTAAACAATAAAAGATGTTTGTTTGGTTGTTTTTTTCTAACTACTATCACCTACAAGCCCAATTTTGATCACAGAAATGGTGAAATGTAGAATTAAAGGAGTGGAGATGGGAAGAGTTGCAGATTTCAGAATTCAAGAAAAAAAATTGCACGTAGAACTAGGTGAAAATTTTCCAGCTCAGGTCCCGATCAGATGGGGATTCAGTTCCCACCTTGCAGTTGTGCTGGTCTCAATGGAATAGATAGATTTTCAATGGTAAAAACACAATTTGACCCCTGCCTAGAAAAATGGCACATGCTACTTCCCGGGAAGTGATCTCTCTGCTTGCTAGGACTTCTCCATGTCTAGGAACTGTCTAGGAATTCTCCCCTCTGCTTTCTAGGCAATTTTCTGATACTTTCTAGGAAATCATCCTGCTTTCTGAGGATATGCATCACCTAATTCTTATTTCACCATAAGGTAATTTACCTAATACATTTGTTTACTATAAGGAATTCAGCACTAAATATCTGTTCTATTTTCTTTTTTCTTTACAAAAAAAAGATTCATTGTAAGAAACTTTCTTTTAACTACGGGCCACAAGCATGGTTATATTTGCATGCACATGTGCTTTCACTCGCATTTCTGTAACTATTTCAATATGAATAATATAAAATATGACTTACTATAACATGAATATAACAAGATAGGATAGTATTGGTCATCTCATTTTTCTTTTCAAGTCAAATTATGATACTCAGATAAAAAAATACTATGTAAGAATATAAAGTATTAGCACTATTTCTTGGCTTTCTTATTTAACAGAAAGTTTAAATTTAGTTGTGTGGGTTTCTGCAAAAACTCACAACAGGATCTTACAGATTAAAACTGTTAATGAAGGGTTTTTTTCCCCTACATTCCGAGCATTCTTTTTTCTATATGTGTTGACAAGGTGTTTATGAAGGAAATGCTGATTTTTTTTCTCCCCCTCCATATGACAAGAAAAAAAAAAAAAATACAACAATGAAAAACAGGTAGCAAAATCTGTACCTGAAATCCTTCTTGGTGTCTGACATGATCACTTAATTTTATTATTAGTGTTTCTTTCTAAAGATGACTTTGAAAGTTGGCTACTTAACTAGCTGGCATACTTGTGATTAAACAGATGTTAAAATACACTGCTATCCACAAATGATTGGTTTATTTAAATTACTATTTTAAAAAGAAAAAAAAGAAAAGAAAGGCAAACCTTAAATATTAGCAGTTCCAAGAGACCATTAAACTTCTCCCCAAATATTCTTAAAGGTGTTGCAAATCAGCACTAGACGATGATCTATAAAATATTTTAACTTGATTCTATTAGAATATTTTTAGCTCATAAATTCTGGATTTGATTCAGGCCATGAAACAACTTATGTGCATATATTACATATGTAAATGATGTAAAAAAATCATCTTAGTAATTACTAGCTATACCTTCACGAACTGAAAATGCTTTTTATTAAATTTCTGGGTTTTTTTTCTAGTACAATAATATTAGAGATTTGCTTTCACAGTTTCCTAAAGCAACAGGATTTGCATAGTGGAATAAGAACATCTCAAAATTCTCTGTGCATCAATTCAGAAAGATAGGAAAGACAAAGAGCGGAAAGATAAGAAAGACAAAGAGAACTTTATTTTTGGACATGATGCTCTGCTGCTCTCTCCGTGCTCTCTCATGATTAATAGCCCAATTTTATAGACTTGGTTGCTGTAATTAATGTGAACAGCATGAGATTAGAATTATTTATTGGTGCCTGTTGACCAAGCTAAGTTGAACTAATTGAAAGTAAACAAAAGTGACTATTTATTTGAAATCGTTGTCAGAAACGTTTAGAGTTCAGAAGAAATCGTAGACTGAAAGTAGCAAAACCTGCACTTCAGGCCACACTTTAGGTCCCTACATACACAAGGGAAAAGCAGGTCTGTTCAACTGGAAGTGCTGGGTTGCCAAAAGGGAAATACAAGTATGAGAGTTGTTGTTAAAATATTATTCTTATTTATTATTCTTATTGAATTCTAGCTGGTAGGAGAGGAGAATTTCTGTCCTTTTTGTAAATTTCCTGTCTTGAAATGTGCTGTCATTCTTGAGAAAAATGATTTTTAAAGTGAATATTCTGCAAGCCTGAAATAGGAAAATATCAAAATATTGTATTTGCTAATGTCAAAGCATTAGCAAAGGAAGAATAAAATATTCAACAGTCAAGACTGTATAATCAATGAGTGTATGAATATAAAATGTATTATATCAAATATTACATATAATGGATTATTAAGAAAAAAATAAGCAAAATGACAAAATTGTAATATTTTGACTACCATAAAAAGAAACGTTGAGCGGCATAGCTGAAATATTACCTTTAGTTTGAATTGCTGGGTTTCTAAAAGAAATTCTGAATCCAACAAAATTGTATTTTTGAAAAAAATCAGCCATATCTAATCTTAATCATAGCATAAATATAAAATAGAGCCTTTTTAATCTGCACCTTGCATCTAAACTCTCATATTGGCTTGCAGAGCTTTAGTGCAGGTGTTTCTTTCTCTTTTTTGTTACCCTGATGGGGCAAAGTTAATTGCTCAAATTATAGCTAAACCAGAATGTGTAGAATGTTCATTAAATAGTGCCCATGGTAAACAGGCACAGGTGCCTTTCTGAATGTTTAAGGGTTTTGCTTTTTTTTTTTTTTTTTTTTTATAAATATGTACAATATCAAAATGCAAAGCTACATTTCTGCTCATGTTTAGAAAAGACTTTTTTTTAAATAAGTAACTTCACACCAGGTACTGATAGACTTAAAAGGATCATAAACTAATAGACTTAAAGGGGTCATTGGATAGATGTTTCTTTTTTTTTTTTTTTTNTGGTTTTTAAAATCTTATGCATACTTATTTTAAAACTTTGGGATCTAGGGAAAAGGGGGACCATGCTGTTATCTCTGTTTGCTTTATTTAAATCTTGTTTCAAATTGCTTTTAATAGTATGGTGCCTTCAAAACACAACTTATTTTTACTCTAAAACTGATTGGAGGGGAGGGAACTGAGTTAATGGACAAAAATGGGGCTAAGTTTAAATAAATTAATTCCTGATGAGGCTAAATATCCTTGAACAAAAGATATAACTGGGAATAAGAAAAGCTCTTTTTTTATGTTGGCATATTTTTGCTTTGGGTGATATGACTGAGATACCATTGGAAAATCCTGCCAAAATTTGTGTTTTTTCTTGTTTCGTGTAGCTAACCAAAATATCTATTTAAATATATTTCAGAAAATATAAACCTTGGCACAACAATTGTTTTGTTACAAAAAAAAGTGAGCTACAACTCACTCCTCGCACATCTGCCCTAAAATTTTTGCCATTTATTATTCCAAACTGGAAGCACATTCTTTTTTTCTTTTTTTCTTTCTTTTTTTTTTTTTTTTGTAATGCACATGTCTGCCTTTAAATGCATACGAAAACAAGTGAACAAACAAGGCATTTGATTTGCTGATAGATTTCTGAAATATATTGATTTTAAAAAGCTACAAATGTTTTAGAGAAAAATATTACAAATTACACTGACCATTAATTTAAAAGGCAGTTTGTGTGCTCACCTGAAGAAATTTTGGCAGAAGAAGGTAAAAGAAAAAAAATGCCACCAGGCATAGAAATAGAGATTGTGGATTTAAAAGAGGAAAAAGTGGGAAAGAATTTTCTCTTACACATGAAGCAAAGGGATTTACACAATCTAGAATCCCTCTCCCTATTTCAAAGTCCTTCATTCTAGCAGAGGGTGCCGATACATTTAAATATACAGCTTGTATTTCTTTCTTCACTGCTAACATTTTTTTCAATTATTCATATGTTTTAAACGTATATATCCTTTTTCTTTTCTTCGTGTTTTCTTTTCTTCATGTTCTTTTTTTTTAACAGCCACACAGCAATGTTACCTTAAAGTAATGGGTATTTGCTTTATGGACTTTATTTTCCTTTTGTTTCACATCTGGAGGCAAAGAAAATAATTCAGACACTGACTTTGGGGAAGAAGTATTTTGTTTTGTCAGTTTATGTAGATTTAATCTTTCTACTGTGCTGCCTGGTAAGGAAAAAACTATATCATGGAAATGAGGGGGGAAAGAAAATGTGCATTGCTGTTCTTGTGGTTAGTAAGAGAGTGGGCAAAGGAGGGTGAAAACTGAAAGCCCGGGTAACCAGAGAGAGGATCATAGCGAAAACATCCTGCCTCTTAGCTCAAGGTTTTGGGGTTTTTTTTTATTATTTATTAAAAATGTTTCTGGTTTAAGCAGGAGAAAGCAGAAATTCTCTCACTGATGTTTTCCTGGTAGGCTCTACCAGCTCTAATCCATAATGTCTTTAATATCTCATTAATTTAAGAATCCTGTTTTGTGTTTTTCTCCTTACTACCAGAGTGGTTAATTACAGCCCCATTTATAGAAACAAAGAATATTCTCCAATAATGGAAAGAAGCATCTTTTTCGTCTTAATTAGGCAAAGGCGTAGGAGAAGACTGGGGAATCACCATGCATTGCATCTACCAGGAGGGAGCAAGACATGCTCTTAAAGACTACGCAGAGTGCTAATTCGTGCCATCTTCTCTTTCTGATAGGACTTTCGTTAAGTTTCGGGCAGCCAAATTTCTACTTGCCATACTGGCAAGCTGCGGTTGCTGACAAAAGATCATAATCAGGTGCTCTATAGAATGGCATAACAATATGTCTCTTTGAAAAACTTCAGGCAATATTGCAGTGCCCATCATCAAAGCTCTGCTTGGACTTTAAGGATCTGGCTGAGTCCCCGGGTATTCCCAGAAATTTGAATTTGAACTAAATCGAAGTGTCATCTTTGGAATGCTGGGCAGAAATATCATTTCTGTTAGGAGTATTTTGGTTATACTTAAGTGTTCAATGGAATCCAAGAGAATACCTGTTTGTAAATGCAGGAAATCTTCTTTTTCTTTTTTTTTTCTTTTCTTTTCTTCTTAAGCTTTTTATTTCACAGACATTCTGCAAATATTTTTAATTTCTTTATTTAAATAAAATTAGTATTAATTTCATTTATATTTTGAAAATATCTAGGCTTCCTTTCCATTGAGCATTTGCCTTTCTGTTTTGGGGGCTGGGCAGTACAACATTGCTTCCTTTGAACATCTTTGTTGTTTAGTAGTTTCTTAAGCTAAAAACAGTAAAGAGATTAAAGCAGCATTTAAGTGCAAGCAGAGAAGGTGAGAAATGGGAATCAGTTGCATTGTGTATTCTCTTTACATCAGTGGCCAAACAAGTCAGAGGTTTTAGTTCGTATCTTCCACCTTTCACACTTTTGTCCTTCCCATCTGGAATCCTTCCCATCCAATCTTTCTGTCACCTTTGACAGAGGATTTTCTTTGGGAATGTGAATGGAGGCGTCGAGCAGTTTGCTAGAATGTGCTCTGCAGCTGGAAATTCATATCAGCCAGTAACAGCGAGTCCTAACAAGACAAAAAAAAAACCTTAGTTTACTGTTAGTAGGTTAAACTCTGTCAAGTTTGACATTGTATTAGCGTTATAATAGCCTGGTTTAGAGCTTTCAAGAGACTTGGAAAAAACTTTGGTTTTTTTTTTGAAATGAATGTCCTGGTGTTGTAGATGAAGCACCTTTGTCTCAAATGCAGTGTCTAGAAATAACATGAACAGGGAGTTTGAATTGTACGAACAAAAATCCTTGGGCAAAATTAGGCATAGCTGTGGGCATTATTGTAATAGGCATAGCTGCTGTCTATATTTCATACCTTCTTTCTTTGTTAATACTCTGTACATATTTATATTCTGCAAAATCCTCGACCACTTACATGAAGAATTCTGCTGTATTAAGATTGTTAGCAGAGCTCTGGCCCCTGCTGCCTCCAGGAAGAGCCCTAATTTGCCCAAGGTGCTTAATGAAAAGGGTTTTGCAGCCTAGCAGAAAGGAAAGGATGTGGACAGTTAGAATTAGGTCATTTTGGTTGAACCTTTATTTTAAGACATCTAAATGACTTCCATTTTTATGTTATTATGAAGGCTTTGTTAAAGATGATAAAAAAAAAAAAATCTGTTATAGAACCCTTTCCCTTTTAACGGGTGCTTTTTTTGAAAGCAACAAGCAGTTTGACTCCAAATTTGTTATGGATCAATGTCTGCTTTCAAAAGCAACCAGCCTTTTGATCCAAGGAACAGCGCTGCCGAACAAGTAGTCTAAGCAGAGCAATAAAGAAATGATCCAGTCTTACTCAGTAGAGATTTCTGCAGAAACAGCTCCAGCTCTTTCGGTGAGACTCGGAAATAAATAACCTGCCTTCTGCTGCTGGTGAGGAGCATACAAAGTACCCGGGTAAGTCAGGAGCTCTAGTTAAACTTACGGCTCACGTGGCTGCACTAATGGGTAATTGCACCACTCGTATCCCTGTGTGTGAAAGGACAATTCTGAACAACCCAGAGCAATTTGGAGAAGCAGAAAATATCCCAGGCAAGAAAAGCTGACCAAAACCACAGTAGACCAACTTGAGTAGGATTTATCACAGTATAAGTAACCTGCTGAAATTAAATTTTTCCTCCGAGCCGTTCTGCATCTCTGCTGTTTTCTTTCACAGGCAACGGAGGTCCCAATGTTTTACAGGTTTGGGAGAATGAGGGTATTTTAGTTCTTAACCTGGGTGATCCTAGGAGAGCCTTACAAAACCCTCCGTGCAAAGCCAAGAAGGGCAGTGACAACCACAGGCTTGTGGCACTGTATCTGTATCAGGCGAAGCAGATGAACCCTGCTGTTTTCAGCGGAGTTTCAATGTTGGACCTGTGCAAGGAGGACGGGTTTTGGTAAGTTTAGCTTTATGGAGATGCAAATTAATTGAACTTTATGCTAACTGCAGGAAATCTTGAGCAGAATTCCTTTCAGATCAAGGGCTGACATGATGAAGAGTGGAAATTATAAACTGGTTTAGGACCAAAAAATGAATATGAGAGATGTACTGTGCTGTTTAGAAACAAGCTCAGTAACAACAAGCTTTTTAATGAACTTTTCACGGTGAATTGTGCCTCACCAGGCAGTGCTAAAATTGAAAGATGTGGCAAGTACTTTGAAAGTGCATAGATCTTGGGATGGCTCCATGCCATCCACATTTAAGTGTGGAAGAGCAGCTTCATGCAACCTGCGCAGCCAGGAGGCTTAAGCCTGCACGGGTAATGTACTCTTTCTTTTCGGAGTGGTTATAAATAGTCCAGCTTAAATTCCAGCGTCTACTTAAATATTGATTGATTTTTAGGAAATAGGAGCTTTGTTTCCTTGCTTGAAGGTCTTCGTAGGAAGACGGGCCAGACAGCAGCCCATGGCCCCGTGCTCTGCGACCACAGAAGGTGCCCGTGCCCATGCAAGACGTCCCTCCTCTATGCACTGGGTAGTCATTGAAAGCCCTGAGCCTGGCAAAGAAGGTCTTTTGGGAGGTCTTTAGTCATGCTATCTGGATTTTAATTGCTCCTCCTCACATGCACTTTGTACTTGCTTTTTACACATTATAAGGAATTAAATCAAGTTCCCACTGAAAGTGTGCATTTTTGATCTCATCTTTTTGGGATTTTACTGGTGGCCAAAGGCTGTGTGTTGTTCAGTTCTTCTTACAGGGTATTAATTCACTTTAGATGACGATATTCTCATCACGGGGATGATTTCTTAGTAAACAAAGCAATTCATTAGGATACAATAGAAGGATATAAAATTGTATTTAACTTTTGTATTTTCACATCTAGCAAAAATAAAAAGAGAGCATTTCCAACTTTTAAAATAAACGAATTACCTTTGTCCGAGGAGTTGCTATGTGCCTTGATTTATATGTATTTACATGCATGTTCTAACACACAAACCTGAGTCTGAGAGCTTGGCAGGGGTGTTTTAACCATCTACCTACCCAGGGGTGTTTTAACCATCTACAAATGTGGAAGGCAAAAGTCACCTCGCTGACATTTTGGAGCGTCCCTGGCACTTTGGTCTTAGGGTGCTGAGCCAGGCACAGTGCCCACTAGGCCTGACACTCTCTTCCCCAAGTCCTGGGCGGGATTGGGAAAGGGTGACCCCTGGATGCGAAGTGACTTTGAGAAAAGGGGATGCTGGACACGAACCTGAATGAGAGCGGGGAGAGAGGCAACGCGCAAGGGAGAGCCTTGCAGGGACTGCACAGTACAGGAAAATGGGAATACAAAACTATTCCAGAGAAAGCCACTGTCACTAATGGGCTGCATGGCAGGTCTGACACTAAGTGATCAAAAAATAGTAAAGTGCTATAGCAAAAAAATATGTGACAAGGGAAAAGTGGGTGGCATGTAACGGACATTTGACCTCTAGTGACACCAAGGGGTAATAGGTGACCGCCGGGGGGACTGAATATTATTCCCTTTGCCCTCTCGTAAGCCCGAGGGCTAATTGGTGACCTCAGGTGACCCCCGGCAGCCCGGCTTTGGGGCTCCCATTGACCTTGAGGAACACCGAGGTTCATAAGCAGAGGTCACCAGTTATACCTCGGGGTTACTAGACGTCAAAGGGATCCCCAAAGCAGGGCATCTGGGCTCACCTGAGGGCACCAATTAGCCCTAAAAAGCACTGGAGGTCAAAGGGAGCCCCAAAATAGGGCCCCCGGGGTGACCTGAAGTAACAGATTAGCGCTCGGTGTTGCCAGGGGTCAAAGAGAGCTCCAAAGGAGGGCCCTCACAGCCACCTGAGGTCTCTAGTAACCCCTTGGGGTTACTGATGGTCAAAGGGAACCTCAAAGCAGGACCCCTGCGGTCACCTGAGGTTACAATTCAGCCCCCAATTAGCCCTCAGGGTTACTACAGGTCAAACAGAACAAAAAAAGAAGGAGCCATTAGGGTTACCAAAGGTCATCAATTAGTCCTTGGCATCACCTCTGTCCAAAAGGACCCAGGGGGCTTTTCGGTCATCTCATGTGGCCTCTTTTCCATGTCTCCTTGAGCTGGATTCAGGGCTCATTCGTCACCTCCTCTCACTCAACCTGAATCCATCAGTGTCACTGTGTCCCTTGTCCCCTTAGTGCCCTGAGGGACATGGGGCAATTGGGCCCAGCCCGTCCCTCCCTGGCCCAGTCCCTCTCTGCCCCACACGTGCACAACCCCCGTCCCCTTTGTAGCTCCCGCAGCCGCGCGGCCTCTGCCACCCGCGTCCCCCCGCGCTGCCGCAGCGGGGCCGAGCTGCTCTTGTCCCCGC
>VZSV01000031.1:8566-40136 GCA_013398735.1 Nothocercus julius
GCTCCTAGCAGCTGCTACTTAGCTATCCACATCAGTGGACAGCAGAGAGCTGAAGTTAAAGCTGCAGGGGAATTGGCTGCAATCAGCAGGCAACACTCCTGGGAGGTCAAGGTTACAGAGTTCTTGGACAGTTTAGCTGTCTGCACGCAGTCAAAAGAAAAGGAAAGAAAACCCGAGACGAGAAGAGGGAAGTCAGAGCAACCCTGATATTAGTCTTCTTCCAAAGGCATGTTTCTTGTCCCTAAGTCAGTGACCAGTTCTTCCAGGGCATTATGAACCTGTGACACTTTCCTCACTGATGCCACAGTGAAGTAATATTGATGCCTTCCAGACTGATGCTGCATCATCCCATGGAAACTCTCAAAACCAGCAGGCCTAGTAATGGACCAACAGCAGTCAATCACGACAGACTGCCAGAAATGACCTCCCCTCCTGCCATCTCCTTCCTGCACTGTCTTGTGGGGCCCATGGCAGAAAAAAATTAATAGCCCCTGGCAGAGACACCCCCAGTAATTCCTCTGCCCAGGTCCTCTCAGCTTCACCTGGCTGTCCAGGCCACATCCACATCTCACTCCCTGTTCCCTTCACATTTAAAAAAAAAAATCATAATTTCTACCATGATAAGTTTTAGTCTGTGTTTTAGGACTTAGATGTGCTCTTATGATTCTAGAAGGGCATGCTAGAAAGTTATAATTTCAGGAAGTAGGAAGATGTGCAATTGTTTTCTCCTCACCCCCCCCCTCGCCCCCCCCAAAATTTAGTGGACTCTCAATGATCATAAATCATTGCATAAGAAATTAAATTGTCATTGTCAAATAAATAACTTTTGGTGATGTATTACCTTGCTTTGTTAATTCATTTGTTCAGTTATTCAATTATTTGAGCCTTCTAATATTTAGTTTAAGTTAGTGAAGTTTGATTGTTCCAGAATAACAGTGAAAGATTCAGTGTTTAAACTATTTTTGGAACTACTACTGGGTATTTTTGGCAATACTGAAAATCCACTTTTAATATAGAACGCAGTATTCATAATAACAATAGCATATAATTTCTTCTTTATATACTGAAACAAAGCAACCCAAGTTTTGCAGGATTCTTACCACAGATGATGTGTGTGTGAGTGGATTTTTTTTTCCTAGCTGTTAAGTCATTAAGAAGAGCAGTTCATTAAGAAGAGCAGTTTTATAACTTGAGCCCAGGTGATAGATAGGTTTTGAGAAATAAAAGAAAAACAGAAGATAAACATGAAATCTCTCTGTTTCTCTCTTACAAAATCAGGCTGCTTGTACTGTGTATTACCAGCTAATCTGTAATATGCAGAAAGTTATGCTTCCTTTCTCCCTTTCCTGTTACATTCTATTACAGTATTCAAAGAAATTTATAACCCTTGGATAAAGCAGCTAAGATGAAAATGAACAGTCTTTTATGTCAGTGTCTCTGATACTGTGGGCAATTTGGTTGCACGAGGCAGACAATATAAAATTTTCTGCCAGTATGAGGCCACTATAATTAAGCTCAGTTCTTCAGATCTTCAGTCTCTTTTCCAGTAGGTATGTGACTGGAAATTCTAGCATTACCTGCTCAATATCAGTAACACTGCATACATTTCCTGAAGTATTGTAATACCTTACACAAATATTTCATCAACTTTCATTGGCAAGTGAGCTTTGTCTCTACTTTTTATTTTTTATTTTTATTTTTGTTTTTATTTTTATTTTAACTTTACTTGTAGTCTGTGCTACTGCACATCTATCTATCTATCCATAATTCCACACATCTTCTTTTAGGACTTTAACATTAAAGTTGAGAAAAAGTCTTCTGTTGAATTCTCCTCTTTTTTGTCTACAGCTTTACTGAACCCTCCTGCACTTTCCCAGACAGCATGAAAAGATCCAGCTTGGCAGAAGCATATAATATTACATTTACAGGCTCCACTATAGGTTTGTATATTTTCAAGCAAGTGAGTGGCTGCATAGGGATGCAGCAGGCTGGTAAGGACCATTGTTCTTATCCTTGCATTCCTCCCAATCGTTAAAGATTTCTTTTGTGCAGAAAGGGTTGTGTCTGATATAGTCATCAACTACTCACAGATTTGGATGAGATCAAGACATTGCATAGAAACCTAAAACAACTGTTCTAAGAAGTCCACATTTTCCTACATTGTCCATTCCTCTTGGCTTTCTAGCTTTCTACTGTTGAAGTTCCTTCATAATATCACATTCTCACCTAGTTCATTTGCCTTTCCTCAGATTTTTACATGGAAAGACAGGGTTAATTCTTCAGCATTATAACTTGTACTGCAATTTGTCTTTGGCCTAGCAAAGCATTTCAGAATTTGATGACCTTTTTACTTGAAGTTAATGGCTCCAATCTCACACTCAAAAATGAACAAGTGGTTAAATAAATTTTTGATTCAAAGCCAAAATAAGTGCAGGTCTGTCTTCCTGAAAATTCCACCTAGTTACTAATTTACACACTAGTACAGCATGACTTTGAAAGAATTGCAAATTCAAAATTGCAAAGAATTGTAACAATGCACAAGCATTGCAGTACCCCACAGACTTCCATGTTGTGACAGCCCTGTTCCTGAAAAGGAGCCAGTTGGTCATGAGGCTGGAGATGCAGGAGTTCTGTACCTCTTCCAAGATAAAAACTGTTATTACAACACCAAAATACATATCATAATTTTCAATTATGTAGTTTTGATCTGGAAAAGAAAGAAAGGTGCATTAGAAACACACCAGTGGCTGTAAATTGTAAATTACAGTAAAAGTGATGAATTAAATAAGGAGGTAAGTATTTTGAAAAAAGATGGGTGATGCTTACATTCCTAAAATCTAGCAGCAGGTATGGGAAAAAAAAAGAAAAAAGAAAAAAGGAAAAAAAAGAACTTACATATTCACAATAATTTCAAAACAACTTGTTTCAGCATGCCTAAGTAAACCACACAACTGTACATGACGAACTGTTTTTCACCAGTATTATTCTAAGGCCATACCAATACAGAAATACATACCACACTTAGTATTATGGGCTTTATGGGAGCAAGTGTGTAGAACGTGTAGCTATACAAATAGCCGCATTAGAAGCATTACAACACTTCATATGGAAGAAGGCTGCCATAGTAGTACACATGAAAAATCCCTTTATTGCAGAGGCTAAGACCTGGAAGGGCACAGGCACTGACCTCGTGGTGGCATTAGCCACCACTCCGGAACAGGACTGACTCTGGTTAACAGCTATTCACAGCATAAAAGTGGGACACCTGTCGCTGTAATTGATGGGTACTGGTCACAAGGCAGGCTTTAGCAGTGGCCAAGTGATACGTGAACGTAGGAAGATTGTAGGAACCAGGAGATACCAGTATCTAAGCTTTCAGAAAGTTTTGCTTGTAATTTAACTGGGAGCAGAAACACTTTAAAGCTAATATTGACAGTGATTTGTAATATTCATAGTAAATCTTTATATTCAGACTGCTTCTTCCATAGATGCAGTTAAATGTTTTGAAAGAGGTTAAATAACTCTATGCAGAGCTGTCCATTTTATTTAAATGTACCAAAGCATAATCTGGAACATGTGCCCACTAGTGACAGTAAATAACAAAATTCCCTAAGACAGATAATGGGACTGTATTATGTACCTTTCATAAATATTGTAATTATGGTGACATGATCTGTGATACAGATTAGATTATTTATAGCATTCTAATGATGTGAATCCTAGTTTTACTCTTCGGTGACCAACGTGTTTCTTTCTTTACATATAAAATATTCTGCATTGATCGATTTTGTCTGATTTGGCAGACAAGATCACTCCGTTGCTTCTTGACACCTACTTAAATCTCTGCATAAAATATTAATCCTAGCATTATGCAAAGGCAGATCTTTACATCTAATTATTACTCATTTTGAAGCCTGGAGACAGTATTAAGACAAAAGATCCTCCATCTGAGGTGTCTGACTTGCCATGCTCTTGTGTGAGGCTCTTAGATTCCTTGGGCAGTGGAGTAGCATTACTTTTGTTAATGAGCTGCATGCCAAACTTCAAGATAATCTTGGGGATATTTATGGACATTTTAAGATGTCCACAAGCCAAACACTTTCTATATAAAAATTTTACAGCCATGTAGACTCCAATACAATGACGTACTAATGGTATGGCAAGGTTCCAAAGTTAATGTCATTTCAAGATTAGATGTATGTGGTATTTGTAGTTGGGGAGCCTTGGAAGCTTGCTTGGAAACAAAAGGAGTGGAGATTTTGACAGAATAGAGAAACCAGAAATCTGTTTAGTAAGTTGGAGGTAAAGACTGGAACTGAAACAATATTATCAGATATTTATTTTAAAGTTTTAAAAATGCATTTGTCTCTGACATGAAAACTCCTTCCCTGAGCTTCTCTACTCAAGAGATGCTCCTTTTTAAAGCATTCTGAATCCTAAATTTTTACAAATACAAAAGAAACTTTCTTGCATAGTGTTTAGATATAAACTCCAATTTAGATATAAGCATTGCCTCCTCCAAACCTAATAGTGTGCTAAAGCTTAACCCCGACTAGGATTTTTGGCTTGAAAGGAAATGCAGAATAAAAATGGGTGTATTTTTCCTTCTCAAATTCAGCATTTTCTCTTCAGTGTGATATAACTCCCAGCAATTCTAACTGAAAATAACATTTTAATGTGTTCTAGATTTTGTAAAAGATGAAAGGGGTAAGTCTCACTCCTGGATTCTGTGTCTGCATGGGTAATATGTGTGAAGGTAAAATGTCTGTCTTTCCTGGAATGAGTTCAGGTCATAGTAATATCTTGTACAAGATCCTTGTAGAAGGTAGAACCCATCTAACTTTAGATTTCTCCATCTCAGGTAGTCCTTTCAAGACAAGGAGAGACACAGGCATTTCTAGAGCATGAATTATTTGACCTGTTTTAATTACCTGCTTTAGGGCGAGGCAAATCTGCGCTGACTATCAAGGAAGTCTCAACTGACTCACTCACACATAGGATAAGACGAATCCCATCCCAGTTGCAGTATTGCACCTTCAGTGGTTATGTGATTTATTACGGACAATAATATAGTTATGCTTTGCATTCCAGTTATGCAGACCCATGAGCATACGGGTGATTGCTTAGCTTTTGTGCATATCTACAAGATATAGGCCCGAAATTCTTGCTTGCCGCTTGTCCCGAGGCTGCATTTGAATGAGTGAACTTTTTATATTCTGCTTTAACAAAATCACAGAATCACAGAATGGTTAAGGTTGGAAGGGACCTCTAGAGATCATCTAGTCCAAACCCCCTGCTCAAGCAGGAACACCTAGAACATGTAGCACAGGGTGGCATCCAGACAGATTTTGAAGATCTCCAAAGAAGGAGACTCCACAGCCTCTCTGGGCAGCCTGTTCCAGGGCTCTGTCACCCTCACTGGAAATAAGTCCTTCCTCACATGGAGATGGAATTTCCTGTGTTTCAACTTGTACCCATTACCCCTTGTCCTATCACTGACCACAACCGAGAAGAGTTTGGCCCCATCCTCCCTACATTCACCCTTAAGGTACTTGTACGTGTTTATAAGATCTCTCAGTCTTCTCTTCTCTAGGCTAAACAGGCCAAGCTCACCAAGTCTTTCCTCATACGATAGATGCTCCAGTCCCTTAATCATCCTCGTGGCCCTACGCTGGACTTTCTCTAGAAACTCCATGTCCCTCTTGTACTGGGGAGCCCAGAACTGCACACAGTACTCCAGGCGTGGCCTCAAAAGAGCTGAGTAGAGGGGCAGGATCCTCTCCCTTGACCTGCCAGCAACACTCCTTCTGATGCAGTCCTGGATCCCATTGGTGTTCTTGGCCATGAGGGCATATTGCTGACTCATGGTCTTGTCAACCAGGACTCTCAAATCCATCTCCATGGAGCTGCTTTCCAACAGGTCAGCCCCTAATCTGTGCTGGTGCCTGGGGTTATTCCTCCCCAGGTGCAGGACCCCGCACTTGTCCTTGTTGAACCTCATGAGGTTCCTCTCTCCCCAACTCTACATCCTGTCTAGGTCTCTCTGAATGGCAGCACAGCCCTCTGGAATGTTGGCCACTCCAGTTTTGTATCATCTGCAGACTTGCTCAGGGTGCACTCTGTGCCCTCGTCCAAATCATTGATGAACAAGTTGAACAGCACTGGGCCCAGTACTGACCCTGCAGGACACCACTGGCCACAGGCCTCCAACTAGACTCGGCCCCATTTATCACCACCCTCTGAGCTCTGCCATCCAGTTCTCAATCCACTTCACTGTCCACTCGTCCAGTCCACACTTCTGGAGTTTTCCTATGAGGATGTTATGGGAGACTGTGTCGAAAGTCTTGCTGAAGTCAAGGTAGACAACATCCATGGCTCTTCCATGGCTCTCTCATGTAAAGAGCAACTCTGCCACTTCGCCTTCCTGGCCTGTCCTTCTTGAAAAGCCTAAAGCCATCCATGGCCCCGTTGCAGTCATGAGAGCTGTCCCACCATGTCTCAGTAATTGCAATCAGTAATTGCAATCAGTAATTGCAGATCATGGCCCTGCAATCACACACGCATCTCCAATTCCCCTTGTTTATTCCGCATGCTGTATTTGTTTACACAGAGGCATTTGAGCTGGGCTCGCAATGTGCCTCTCATTCTAGCTGGGACAGCTGCACCTTGACTACGTGGGCCTTCAGAAGTTGTCTTATTTTCCCATTTAGCCTCTTTGGGCTTAGGGCGCCCTTCACAGGCTATGGAGTTAGGCTGCTGTGAGTGGCATGACAGGCCATCGCCTACCCCATAACCTGCTTCCCTGATGATACTCCCCTCCCACCTCGAAGCTAGTCAAAAGGCTTAGTTAATTTCCTGAATTAGAAGAAAATGATATTTTAGCTATTTCCTCTGTGTAAAATAAATCTGTTAGTAAACACCGAATTGCAGAACCTGTTACTTAACTTCAGTGTTCTTACTGCTTTTACATTTGGTCCTTTTCCTTTCTAAGGAACACATATTTCAGATCTAAGGGAGATGAAAATCTCTGCTTAAATGCACCCAGAGGAAAAGTTTCTTTCTCCAAATTTCCTGGATAATGTATTGCCCCTGGTTGCTCAGTCATGTCATCTTCCCTCATGTGGAGTAATGCATGGTGACTGTGACAGACAGATATGATGACCCTCAGGGAGACATCACCCAGGGAAAATTGCTTATTGTTTTGAAACCCATAACATTCTTCAGAAATTAAGTTTAAAAAATGAAAGAAAAAATGCAGTTAAAAAATCCACCACCAACAGCAACGTTAAGACCAAGCAACGCCTTACCCATTCCCTTTTCAGAAAGATTTTTCCTGCTGATCTCTCCTGCAAAGATCACAAGTGAGCAGACCCTGGCACACAATTAATCCATTCATCTAATAAATTTTAATGAGAATGAAAAGCTCAGAATTCCAGCTATCTAATAAAAAATTCAATGAGAACAAAACCCAGCATTAGGAGTACTGTGTGAACAGAAATCATACAAATTATTTCCATTTGACTAAAGCTATGAGAACACAAGTAAATGGTATAAAGTAAATTGTGACAAACAGATGGTGTAAATTTAATCAGTTCTTTCAACAGAATGAACGTGGCAATTTGATTGTTCTCTACAGATGCTGTGCCTGCTCTTGACAGGCATAGTGTACTGAAAGGTAGACTGAGAAAGGAAGAAGTAGACAAAGACTGAGAACTATGTGTATAACAGCTTATGAAAGCAAGAGAAGAGTACACAAAAGTACTTATGAATGAAAGGAAATAATCAGTGAGATCAGGCACCAGATTATTTGTTATTTCCTTCACTACCAAAAGAGTTGCATAGTATATTCAGAAAAGTTACTGAGGAGAAATGTTAAAAGATTTACCACATTATTTCATACCCAGTAAACAAACAAAAGTAGCTAATGAATGTGAGCAACTAATGTTTTCTAGATCAGATAAAGTAATTAGATTTCAGTCTTTTACTTGATGGAAGAAAATATATCAATTAGTCATTGCTATGTTCTAAGTTTATACACATTTATGTTCAGACCTGGAGAGAAGCATCGCTTTATAGGATTGTTCTTTGTTTATATTTAAAAAAATATATAACATTTATGTACCACATAAATGGTAAGAGGGGCAAGCTCTTCTTATGTGCTCATGGTTAATATAGAGCAAATTAAAGATAATAACAAGTTTGTGATGATTCCTAGTATAACTGCAGCATTTTTTTACCTAGAAGGTGAGTCAGTTTAAGGTGACGTTGAAGAGGCCTCAGATGTGTGTGTGTGTCAGTGTTACTGCAAGGGTCTGTGGGTATGTGGCTGGATTTTAATATATATTGATATTTTTTCCTCTGTTGTTGTAAGAAAAATCAGCATCAACAGAGGAACCTGGATAGGGCTGCTAATTCTGGTGCATTATATATGTTCTGCACTCCTTGTATCATGCTATTGGTGTAGGGATCAGCCCCTGAACCTTCATGCTCAGTCTGCACAGGGGGTTACATAGCAGGTTACAAAGTTTTACAGAAAGCACAGCCAGATATTAATGAGATCAGCCAGTCTGAACTCATTTACATTACAGATCATGAAAGATCAACTTTATGTTCTTCGTGGCCTGCCCAAGGATTTTAGCACAGTGCTTAGGACTGTGTGTCCTGTTCAGAGTGTAACTGTGGATGTAGATTAAAGATGAGAGGGTTCTACTGAAACCTAATGTCCTTGTGAAGGTATGACCCAATTCCATGAGAGATCCCTAGACTTAATATTATGCCATTCACTTCTAAAATGTTAGAGTTGGACTGAGAGATCAGCCCTGCAGGGACTGTACCTGTAACAGATTTACATCACCCCATTAACAGCTGCTTTTAAAGGTCTGTTAACAGCCATTTTTAATACAAATGTAGTGTGGCTAATAATTCTATACAGTGAGGATTTTCTATTTGAAATATCATATGGTAATAAGTGATTCTTGTGAAACCTGGAAAAAATATCAGCATAGTTGTCTTCATCAGTCAGCCCTATAATTGTCCCAAAGGGAAAAAAAAAAAAGAAACAGGATTACATGGCAATAGCTACCTTCTTTAAATCCACATTTTGGCTCAGTGTAATAGTATTTTTTTTGTTAACTGTATTATAGTTTTAGTTAGGAGTGGTGTCAGAGTAACTAGTTTATACTTTGTTAATTTATCTTTTTTTATCCTTTTTAAAATACAGAAACCTCATCTGCATTTCTTTAGTCCTTTCCCTATTTCAATTTAGAAGACTTACAGGACTACTATTAATATTAGTGATTCAGACACTAAGCATCTAGTAGGGTGGGAGTCTTCTCAGCCAGCTTTAGCTCTTTAATTCTCATCACCCTAAGCTAAATCAGGCTCCCTGTATAGTCAGCAGAAGGAGATGGGCTGCTCTACTTGTTTTGGAGTATAAGCTGTGTTTTAACAATTATCCCTTGCCAGTGGAAAAAGAGTTTCTATTGGATTAGCTAAATAATTAAGTTACAGAGTGCCTAAATTAGGTGAGATAATCTCATCAAAATTGAGCATAAGTATCATGGTCTAATTATTGTAATGATCAGCCCCACTTTCCTGTTGTTTCTTCAGAATGTTTAGTCTTCCTGTTCTAACAGACAAGCTCACCAGTAAGTATCCTTTTCCCGTATTATTCTGGATAAAACATTCTGCTGCTGAAGAAAAGCAGGCTTTTTTAAAAAAATTAGTGGCTCAGAGGATTCTACTAGCAGATTTTGTACATTATTCTTCTTATTGCACTGATAATATCTAGAGCTTAAGCATAAAGTACAAGCTTAGACAAGAGAAATTACCGATTGACTTATCATAAATTGATTTTGCAAAAACGATGACCTGTTTTTGGTAAATTACACCTGCCTTTCTTCATTTTCTGTCTTCACTACAGTAGCCTATAAAACCTATACAGAAAGGAAAATGTACAAAAAGACAAGGAAATAGTTCTATACCCATCTATATAAGTGTTTTGTAATTCTCTTTCCAGTGATCCCTACAGATTGCTTTGCCTCCATTTTCATAAAGTTTGAACAGTGGGTGAGGGTGTGCTTTAGTCACTTGTATTGTTAAGTGAATATTTCTTTGATAGGCTCATTTATTTCTGTGAAACTAGTAGGAAAATAACATCCCACTGAAGCTGATTAGGCAAACAGAACCTGGTCTGATGTTATCAAAGTACAAATGGGCATGAAGGTAAAACAGGAGAGATTGTAGCTATATGGAGGAACTACATTATTGTTGAAACAATCCTGTTTGGAAAGAATAAGAACATTGACTTCCTTAGCTATGGACAATACAAAAGCCTTAAACAGGAGGCTGAATCAACAGCCTTCAACAAGTTTTTTGAATCAACAAATTCAAAAGAGCCTGGCTTGCATTTCCTACTTGTGTGTTTGGATCCACTGAAGCTCAGGGCTTGCTCATCTGAGAATTGGCTGAATGCTTAAGCCCAGTGGATCCTTGCCATTACACAGAAGTTTTCTTATGTATGTGAGCAAATTATATGTGCAGATTATATTACAGTAAAATTAGCTGGGAATTATTGCAAATAAGCACTATGAAAAAGACTGTGTTTTAGAAGCATATTTGAATATTAGAAATTATTTTAGTTCAAGACTTCAAATATTTTTGAATATTTGAATTTATATATTGTAGGAATTTTTGAAAGGTGAGCAAATATCACAAGAGTCAATATCTCTCAGTCATTACAGGTTTAATGTATGGGATATATGTGAACTACAGGATAGCTAACTGTTGATTTTACTGAGTAAATCAGAGTAATAACCAGTCACAGACCAGATAGCAAAGATAAGGAGGTTTTATTCTTTTCATTAGCATCTTCTGACAAAAAACATGTTTCTATATCAATGTCTGTGCTGTACAGCTGAATGGCTGTACAGCCCGTCCTCCTCTTTCCTTCCTCTCCCCCTGTTTAGAGCAAGGCTCCCTCCATCTGTATTATTACTCTGCAGACTGTCATGGCCTGTGCTGAAGGTACATACAGCCTGACATCAAAGGTGAGAAAAAGTTTAGGATAGCATCAGGCTATTTAAGACATTAGTATTCTCCATTGCTGTAATCATTGTGGTGGGTTGTTTGTTATGTTGCAAATTTTCGCTGCTTTTATTGACTGGCCCTACACTGTAGTGAATGCTGTGCAGCCGCAGAGCTGAGCTGCATCTGGCTCGCTGCGCTGCTCTGACTTAAAATGATGGATGGTTCAGAAGACATTTTAAACAGCAATGAAAAAGCATTAGCTATTGCAGTTTAGGAAAGATTAATGGGAGGCACGGGTCAAAACATGATTTTTTTTCTGGAGAGGTGGGAGGGAAAATGTAAATTGAAATTAGCCAGAGAATATCAAAGATTGTGTTATTAAATGCAGCGTATTTAAACTGGCACACTGTCATTAGTGGGGAAGCTGGAGGGGGAACAGTTTTAAGGCTATTAGAATGCCTTGTCTGTCAAAAATGACAGAAGTGAAGTAAGGCAGATACTTAAGTATGTTAATGGAAATAAGTGAATAGAAGATCAGACATTAGTGGCAATTACTAGATACAACAAAACTTTTGCTGATTAATGATCTTGTTGATTGTTCGTCAAATTCTATGAACTGGAAATAGACCAAGAGTAGATTCACTGAAGTGATTTTTTTTTTTCATAGCTGACCATTACAGCTTAACCAGAGAAAAGAATGTAATGAATCAGACAACTGAAACAGAATAGCTCACCGAGTTATACACAAATTGGACTGTTTTGAATTACCAGATTAAATTAGTTTTCATTTTAAATATTGCCTTTCTTCCAATCACAAAAGAAGCATGCTTTAGTCACTTGAAATAGGCTTTGAGGCTACAAAGTAGAAACATTTTCCTTCCACAGAGTTTCATGTTATAATTACATGACATTCATGCATCTGAACCATCACAGAACATTCATGACAAAGGTACTAGCTAGGATGGACAAGCGGAAGAGGAAAAAGAATCCTAGCATGACCTATCCAAGCAAGTTATCCTATTTCTAAATCTCATAGTGCTAACTTAAAAACATCCAACCTGACCCTCCATTCTTCACTCCAGGAGTCTGAGACCACAGTACGTAGGCTCAACTAAGTCTGATCTCCCAGAGGAAGAGAATGACTCCATGAACAGCTCTGAAAACCTGTGCTGGGGTTTAATACAATGCATTTATCTGGCTTGGTTTATACTTTCAAAGCTTATAGCAGTCCTGGACTTAAGCAGACACGTAAAAAGGTTACTAAGAAGTGACACACTAGGTGAAATACATAATTGTGAGGGAGTGGGTACTCTTGAGAGCATCAAAGGAGGAGGATAAAATTAAAGACTTCTTCATTAAAAGTCTTTATTAAAGACTTTTTGGATCTTGAAGAGAGTCAGAATATCATGTATGTATTGTATTAAAATGGGCTTATATTTGCCGTGTAAACAGTACCTAGGCTGACCTCAATTGCTTTGTATGTAATACGGGGTATCAAACAAATATCCTTGTGGCTTCTCTTCCCAGTATCAATAGAAAATATCATAATAAGACTTTGCATCACTTTGCCCAAACATCTCTTGATTCAAAATCTGTATATCTGTATATCTGTCTGTTTGTATATCAGCCTTTTCTGGTACCTTTCCCTCTAAGTTCCAAGGTAGCTTTTGGGGCATAAGAGGCCTCTCTCCTCCTGAGGCCTCTCTCAGAGGCATCAGGCCCAACAATGGCAAAGCACAAGTTAATGTGCAGCAGTCTTGTCTGCTGCAATTTTTACTTTTGCCTGAAATGGATCTGATGTCCCTGCTCTCCACACCAGCTCTAGCATACTGAAAGCACTAAAAATCTTGTGTCAAATGTGTTTTTTACCAGTTGTTGTTCAGAACGGCCTCAGTGTAGTTCCAGGCCATGCGCGCTTTGCAGAGTGCTTCAGAGTTATTATAGTCTCACCCCTATTTTAATGCTAACTAGCTTCATTTCAGTACATGGGCTTTATCCTGTCTTAGCACAAGAATTCTATCCATCAGCGAAGCCCAGGTGTGTATGGCAGGCAGCTATGTAAAGAGAGAAACGCATCGCCTATTGTAACCTCATTGCTGGTTCTTGGCTTCCGAGTGCGGTGTGTGGCAGCACTTCAGACTCCCACCGCTACCACGCTGCCCTAATTTGCTTGTTCACCGTGGAACTGAAGAATTCAGAATTTACTAAAAAGCAAAATGCTGGACATAACATAGATCTATTGTAACTCAGACTTACTCTGCAAAGGATGAGGAACTTTGTCTATGATCCTGGGCAAACAATTTAACATCTTCGTTTCTCATTCCATCTGTTTGTGAAAATGGGAACAATACTACTTTTCAGATCGAAAGGATTTTATAATAAATGCTGCTCAGATTAAATACTAAACCAGTAGGAACCAATAATTGTTAAATAATTAAAGGAACAGATTGGACCATGAAAATGCCCGTGGACCAAATAAACATACTGGCAGTTCATCAATTTTCTATCATAAATCTCATCCTCCTTTCCCTTTCCCCTGCAGGAAAATCAGTTCTCTGTTCCAAAATTCACTTCTCAGTGTTGGTGTATAAAGCAGTGGAGGCGTGAACCAAAATTAGAAAGGTTAGCAGCCATCAAACACAGTAGGGTTTATTCATCAAAGGACATAACCTTGTTTTTGTGTATTTTAGTGTTTTTTTAATCAGATGATTTTCTTATTTGTACATCTATATATACTTCTATATAAACAATTAAAAATATGCAAATAAGTACTGTAGATAGGAGCAACCAATAGATATACTGTAGACTGGAATAACAAGTCAAGATTAATAACAATAACAAGATTAATATTGCTGTTTACCTCTGCATAATTAGCCCAAACCTCAGAGAGTAAGATTTGACAGGAAAGCCTGCCTTAGCATTAACAAATGTACTTCTGAGAGTTTAAGACTCTGTTATAACTTGTATGATACATCTCTGCAGCATTTTACTTCCCCAACATCACTTACTAATGAGAAAACAGGGAACTACCTGAATTACTGTAGATACAGATGCCATTCAGAAAGAGCTGCAGTAAACAGAAGAAAAAAAAAAAAGAAAGTATTTTAATGTTGATTTGATTGACCTGGATTAAACCAGGGGAAATGAAGGTATGATCACTCAAAGCTCCATAACAGCTCCATTTTAGGTGCCAGCAAGTGCTGCCTCAAGGCAGAGTCAGAAGCTCCAAAGGAAGAGCTCCTACAGTGCGTGCCAGGAAAACTTCAGTGTGACAGTGGGTGCCATGGGACACATGCTTCTGCAGGACCTGTCACAGCAAACGAAGTCTCCATGCTATGCAAAGGCAGAGTTAGAACCTGGAGAGGCAGAAAGTGGTGAGCCCAAAGAAGGAGCAGAAAACTAGCCTTACAACCATCATCTTTCCACCTCTGGCATCAGGTAGATGAAGGAGCTGCAGAATATATGAGGAATCTGTTAACATTCCTCAGACATACCCCATATTACTGAGTGGTTGGTAACAATTCTTTGTATCAGATTTGGACTCCCACAGAAAGCAATTATCTTGCCAAAAATATGAAATATTAAAATGCAAACTCTCATTGTAGTTGGAAGATTCCTGACCTTTTCCTGGCTGTCCAGAAAAAGAGGGAGAAAGAGGTTTAATGGAATAAGGAGGCCTGAGATTATAACTGGAGGCAAGGAAAAATGGTTATGATTAGGGGGGAAAAAAAAAATGCTGAGAAGATTGAAGTCCTGGGTGCAAAGTATTAAAAAAGTAAGTAAATATACAATCAGATTTTGGGGAAATATCACACAAACAATAAATGATGTAAAGTAAAAAAGAAAAATCTCAAGCAGCAGAACTGATGTTTTATTTTTAGTTACATTTTACCTTATTTTTATCTCTGTAGGCCCTTTCCCTTTTTCATCTAGACTTACAAGAATGTGATGTAAATGGTTGTGCCAGAATATTAACCTACCTTTCAGGGAACAAATGTGCCTTTTTTTTGTTTATTCAATGTCTGCACCTTTGTTGTTGGAAAGCATTTAGTGTCATGCGCAAAAGTGCTTGAGATACTGTATTTTGCAGTGGTTAGCAATGCTCAGGTCAAGTAGTGTTATTTTCACTGATGTAAATCTGATAAATTCCATTATTTAAAAGGGGCTTGTTGGGACCCACAGAATTTTCATCATCTGATGTCCCTTTAAGTATGGGAGAGTATGTGTGATTGGTTATT
The DNA here is from genome assembly GCA_013398735.1 of Nothocercus julius. Taxonomy (NCBI): domain Eukaryota; kingdom Metazoa; phylum Chordata; class Aves; order Tinamiformes; family Tinamidae; genus Nothocercus; species Nothocercus julius. The sequence continues at coordinate 23,833 of VZSV01000031.1, forward strand.
AGCACATTCTCTAGCAGGTCCATGCAGTTGAATGGTAGAGCTCAGGAACTGTTAATTTCTTTACTTTCTTTTGAACTACAATGTTTTTGAAAGGAGACAATACAGGTGAGAATAATCTTCGAGATGTTTTTCCAGCCTGTTCCCCCCCCCCTTCCCCCCCGTTTTGTTCTCCCCAAATTGATGCCTGCAGGCAACCCTAGGAGAACAGCTCCCTGGGCCTTCTGCACTGTACAATCACTCTGATTGCACTTCTTGTGGCTGCCATATGATGCCCCTCCTTCTAAACTGACAAGAATATGACAGGAATGTTTATTTTTAAAACATCAAACCTACGTTTCAATGAATGAGTATCCTAGGTACTTCTTTTTGTCAATTCAGTGCCCTTGCTTGTGCTATTTCTTTAACAAATCTAAGCCCTATACTTTTGCAGGTTCTTAAGTGGGTTGTAATATGGTGGCACTGGGGGTGGGAAGGGGTAATTTTCCCAGTCTTTGCAAGTACTTCCAGTAGTCTAGCAGCTTTTCTGTTACCCAGCCAAGAGGAAGTTTAGGGTAGAGTCAGAGAACTGGTGTAGTTTCTAGAGTGGAGAAATGGAAAGAAAAGGTTTGCATACATTAAAAAAAAAATACACCTTTATATTTAGAATTCTCTTTCTAGCTGCTTGCTAATGTAGCTGGGCTCAACTCTTAATAGATACAAAGAAGAAAAAAAAATGGAGGGGACCCTCCCTGCACTTCTTTTATTCAGTGGAGATGCACGCAACACAAGCTATTCTGACCCCAATCCCATGGCATATGGAACTGTAGGACATCCAGAAAGGAAGAGCTTAAAATTTCCCTGAGCTGTCAGCCCCGCCTCAAAAAGCATACCTCTTGTGAAATCAAGCCAGAAGCCTCTCTCAGCTTGAAGCTCTTGAACGCGCACATTGTGGCTATGTGCGTAGCAGCATCACTACAGCCAACTAGCTTCACCCAATTAACCCTAAATTATCTGAAGATTTCAGGGCTCCCAAGAGACATCCAGGTAATTGAGATTGTTCTGTAATTTCTTTTATAGGAGGGACTTAACTGTTATAACAACCCTCTCAAATGACTAGTCTTGTTCATTTTAATAAGATTTATATTGGAACTGAAAAAAAGCCTTTATTAGAAAAAAGGCTGGTTTACTCAACCTGTTAGTGGCTAACTATGTGATACACAGAGAGAGTAGCAAATAAATGGCCTACTAAGCAGAGAATGTAAAGGACCAAAATACACAGAACACATCTTGTTTTCTTGTGTAGAAGTAATTGAATAGCTGAAGTCAGTTTCTAAGGATAGTTCCAATGCAAATTCTACTGGAATGAGTGAGTGAGAGTCAACAAATGGCTTCTTCTACCATTGCACAATCTCAAGGTATTTGTCCTACCTAAAATACAAAAAATAGCAAGTTTAAGAGATCATTGACTACAGTCAAAACATTTGCAGTACATATCAGTATTACAAGCTATAGGCTCATCATTGAAGTGTGTATTTACATCTAACTGTGGTTTACAATAAGGCATAATTACCAGATCAACTATACTAATTTGAGTAATGCTAACATGCAGGTCAGCATTAGTCCTACACATTTAATCTTGAGTTGTCACGCTACATGTTTGCAGCATGTGGTAGGGACTGATGCTTGTGGCTTTTTGTCTATAACTACGTTATCTGTCTTGATGAATTAATATTTGTAAAAAAGGGCTCCACTGCTGATGAGTTTTGTGTTTGGAATCTGGTTAAAAGGCTATTTACTGTAGGGAAATACTGCTTTAGTATTGCAAGATTTTTGCGAAATACAATGGTATAAAAATGTAGTGATAAGAACTGCAAGAATCTAACAAAACAGATATATAATTGTTGCAAACACTTTAAGTCAAGTAAAATTATGGTATCACTATCCAGATTATTATGATTTCCAGAACTACTATATCAGTGTAATATTAGCTTGCTGGAATTAAAAACAGTAAAGCACTGAGGTTATTTTATATATAACCTGCCATCACCGTGCCATAACGGATGATAGGGAAAACAATGCCAACTCTGAAGGGCTTTCATTCTACCTCCAACAGGTCACAAGGTGTGTTTTGCCAGCCCTTGATCTTAACAGATTGAAGTGCTATAAACACTGAGGAAGTAACTGGGACTTAAGGTAGCTGACAGTAGCAAAAACTGCTCCACCCCAATTTAAAGAAAAAGTAAACCTTTTAAATTATCCTAAATCTGAAAAACAAACAATCAAAAAACTTCAGTGAGAGTTAAGAGAAGAATCTTTCACTAGACCCAACCATGGTGGGAGTAGGGGATTCCTAGGAAACTTAGTCTCTCTGAAACTATGCAATAGGAGAAAGACATTCTGCCAGTTAGATGAAAATGTAGTCTGTTTTTGTCTTTTAAAATCTATTTTCTCTCATACGTTTTTGTTCTTAAAATTTTTGCTTTTAGAAACATGCTTGCTTGCTCATATTAGTCTTTTTCTTTTGTGTGTGTTTGTATGTGTTTTAGACAATCTTTTGGCTTTGAAATTGTTTTTAAGGACTAGGCCATGCCCATTCCTGTTTCCCCATTCCTTCAAAAAATAGCTGAAAACAAATAAAACTTAACCTGCCCCCCCCGCTTTTTTATTTTCTTATTTTTTTTATCTTTTTATTTTTATCTTTTTATTTTTATTTTTATCTTTTTATTTTTTTATTTTTTATTTTATTATTTATATTCTCTGTTTTACAGAAAAAAATAGGATCTCACTCTGGATCAATGATTAAATGTATTTTTCTTTTAAATATAATTAAACTGAAACTCATTTCCCCATTCCCCATCATGCAGAAAACACATACTTGTGAGAAGTGATATGTGCATCAGATTACTAGATGTTATTTCCCTTGCTGACTAGCAAAAAAGTCAGAAGAGTAACACTGCATTATGAAGAAAGGTATGGAATGAAAAGTGGCTGAAAGGAGAATGATTTCTTTCTAATACTGCAAATCTAGTAGTTGCAGAAATTGTTGCATATAAAATACCAGGTAGCAATAAGAAAGAAGAATGTAGTAGATGAACATGAATGAATGATATGTAGCAAACTGAATGCTGGAAATGCATTCAAAAACCTTTATAAAAGCAATTAATTGGAATCATAGAATTATTTGCCCTTTGACAAGAAGCAGCAACTCTCATGCTCCAAAAGCACTTAGTGTCACACACAGCCATGATCCTGACAAAAGAAAAAAAAAAAAAAAAGAATAAAATGAATGATTGTTTTACTTTTTTTATCAAATCCCTTGTACTATTTCCCTTTTCATATGGTACCTGTTTTATAGCTAGTGGAAATATTGAGCATCTGGAGAGATGAAGTGGCTTGCAATAAATGAAAAGTGCTTGGTAACATGAATTCCCTTATTTTAATGTCATCTGCCACAAAAGACAGTAAACACCTTTTACATTTCCTAGAAATTCAGAAATTATCCTGCTGGAACAGATCAGTAATCCATCCTCTCTGTCCCATTGTGGAGAGGGCCTAGAATCAGATGCTTCAGAGGATGTCATAAAAACCTTGCAACATACAGATGTATTCTCTCAACATAATAGCTTAAATCTAAAAGATACAAAAATGAGCCTTTATATAATTGTGTTTATTCATATTAATTTGTTTTTTACATTTTAGTATGCTATAGGAACATTTATTTTTTTGCTAACATGGTGAGGTTTATGGCCTTGGTCCAAAAAGTAGGTATTTAAAGAAAATTATAATAATTAAACTACTATAAGAAAATTATAATAATCTTTTAAGAAATTATATTTTTTGTATGATAGAATAAAATTTACTAGAGTAAGTCCTAAGTTCAGGGGACTAAATGGAAAATATTATCTGGGGATACTATCCATTTAGTACAGTGTTTTCATCTTCCTCAGGAAGAGGAGGCACTTTCCTCTAGAGAAAAGCACTTTCTGTACTGAACAGAAAGTGCTTTTCTCTAGAGGGTGTTTGCTTTCTGAGAATTGTTCTATCATTGTGTAAAGGTGTCATAAAATATTCCTGGACATGCTGAAAAATCTGTTTGGTGTCTCATCTTCTCTCCATCTTCACTTTTGTCCCAGAGATACCAAACATATTGCAAACACATATATAGGAGATCATCTCTGGAATCAAAGTGTTACCAGGTAGATGCAGGTTTGTGTGTGATATATGCAGTGGTCAGACAGTCCATTTCTTATTTAACATCTGCTCTTCAGGACTGACAAGAAAATCTGATCTTTATTATGTTTGAATATTTTACTTCAGCAGAGTCATTCCTTTCTTTGGCTCAATATGAGAAGAACAATTAAGTTTGAGATTGCAACCTCTTTCCAAGTTATTTAAGGTTAAATATTGTAAAATGTCTAAGTTTTAAGTGAGAGTTGCTTGTAGATTCAAAAATTAAATGTTCCCTGAAAAATATCCACAAATACTACTATACAATGTTTCCCATGCAATGTTATTTTATAGATCATGACATTCTGAACTTTTGAAGTCAAAGGGTATGAAAGTAGGTAGATTATATTACATATTCATATACTTAAAGTTATATGAAGATATTTTATGGGTTCTATTACCTCTCCTTTTTAGCATTTCTACTCCCCCCCCCCACACCCCGAAAACTCACTTTCACTGCCACCTGAATCAGGGGAACTTAGACTGTCTGCTAGTTGATGCATCCTAACAGAAAATTGTCAGAAATTAAGTTTATGACAACTGCTGCCAGCAACTTGTCTTGCCAGTATGATATGGAGAAAGACTAGTTCAGACATCTTCACTAGATTTATAGACTTCTGTTGATCTGTCTCTCCAATGCTTCAAGCTTTCTAAGAGTACAATACTTCCCTGATAACCAGAAAAAAAGGTTATTACCTGTCATAGTTTGTAGTTTAAATATACTCCATTATGGCCTGTCATAGATTGTACTTCAAGTATATTAAGTTTAATACTACAAACCAGTGAGTTATAACACAGATAAATCTTCAGCTTGACTCCTGAGGTAGTGAAATATAGTGTGATCTCAGTGTTAAAATTAAGGGTGAATGTTTGTTATAGCCAAGACTTTCTTGACCAAAATAAGTGTCTTCTAAGTTGTCAGTATATTTCTTGGCCAGCTGTAGCTCAGTAAGCATTCATCACTAATGCTTGTATGTTTGGCTTTAATGTTGTTCAATGTAGTAGGCAATTTAAAACATACATAATTAATGTCAAAATTCAATTTCTTGAATGGATTCAATTTGTAATTTTCCATTGAAAACATTAATGTTAATGGAGCTTATTTCAGTCTGTTGTCTTTAAAAGAAAAGTTAACTGTTTGGTGTTTAGCGCAATGAAGACGGTTTTATTATGAAACAAGGCTGCTTGTCAGCACACACATAACCTACTATGTAACAGGATGATTTGCTGATGCTTTTTTAAAGCACTGTGCAAGCAGTATACTGATGACAAGATTTGGCTATGATTCTTCGGGTTTGTATATTTTAAAGAACCATACATTCTACTCCTGTTTAGCAGTCCTTGCACTGGTTCTGCATGAAGATAAAACTTTTTTGTTTAAATGCTACGCTGGATTGGATGCATAGCAAAGATTGAACAAAAATTTTAATTAAAAGTTCATGCTGTTTAGATGCCCACAGATTTCTAAGACTTCAGCTGAGTGCGGTAGAATTTTCCAGGCATGATCTCTACTCAAAGGTGGCTTTTAAAAATTACTTTAATTAGAAAATTTCATTCTGATGATGTATATGATGAGTTAATTCTACCCATTATAACTCTATTTGTATAGTAATCAGAATTATTTAAGTATATAAGCAGTTTACTTTTAAAAATCTCTATATAGCTATTTTTTTTTCCAGATTTGGAAGCTACAAGACAGAAGGAGAGCTCCTGTTTACCTTGAGGTGAATGTAGATCCTTATATGGATCCTAATCATAACAGATTTTAGGATTTAAATATGCTAAGTATATTTGTCTTTGTAAACCAGCTAGGCATGGAACTTGCCTTATTTTATATAATTTAAAAATATCCTTTAAAATTAAGAATTTCAACTTGCATTGCTGGGTATATAATAAATGCTGAAATACTCATGTTACAGTTAAAATTATTTCTGACCACGAGTCTGTATAATATGGGCCTTGAGGACATTTATTTTTAAGGAAGTTGAGGAATACCTATTACCTGTGCAAGAAGGACAAAATTCCCATTTTGAAAGTTTTTTCCACTCCTATTTTATATTGGGAGGTCCTATATCAGATCTAATTGATACAGAAGGTACAGTGTCATGTCATTTGCCTCAGAAGTTTCTGGCCCCTATGCCTACTTATTTTTGAAAATGCCATAAAATCTTTATGAATTAATGTCAGGATTCAGTAGCATTGGGTTAGTCATTGTAGTACGTAAAGGGGAATATCACCCATTTTTTACAGCACTAATGCATAAAATGCTGTTTAGTGCTTCCAAGAACAAATCTTGCCCTTTCACTTTTGTTCCTACATGTGGGAAGGGGAGAGGTTGCAATAGGATGAAGGTACAGAAATGGTAAGATTATATGGAGTTTGTAACACGAAGGAACATGCCTCCATCTCAAGGAACTAACACTACATCTGCTGTAGGACCTCATAATAACATTTTAGATTTAATTTACAAAATTAATTTACCTGCCTCAGATTTTAGGTAGTAGTCTTGTCATTGCAGTATCAGAGTGCTGCCCAGGAATTTAAAAATAGAAATGACAATGATCGTCTTTCTTTCACAGCCTTGAGAAAAAATCGCTGACTCATCAGTTAATTTTATTTTAATTATGCTGGTGCTTAAGCAGATGCATCTTGTGAGAATAGGTTGATCTAGGGAAAGAGTTTAAGTAGAGTTTTTGGTCATATGTGAGCATGGTGACATGGTGCTATGCTGCATCATGTACAAGAAATACTCCACTGGCTTGTGATTTCTCGGGCATGCTTGATTTTTTTGCAGCAGAGATGGTAACAGATGATTTATTGCCTCATCTATTTCATTATATGCACCTGTCCTTTCTAATCTTTTGTGCCTTAAAGCTATTTTCATGACAGTGTTGCTGTTTACGTATATCAAAACAAATAACTTTCTGTACTTACTTATTTTTAAAAGATTTTTCTTTGACTTGATTTAAAGAAGCAATAGCCATTCTCCTGAAAATCACTAAACCACACTGGGAAGCTTCTAGTTCTAGTGGGAGGAAGAAACACCAGTACCGCCACCAAAATCTCACATCTGAGGCTCTTGAAATGCTCTCTGTTATGGGGCTAGAATCAACTTGGAAAGACTGCTTGTACGCATGGTTTCACGAGACTTCAGCTATTTTGTAGCAAAATTTCACAGCTTCTTATTTCATTACCACTGGATCCATGTTAAAATTTTCTAAAGTCTGATTTTAAACTTGATCTTTAGGTCTAAATTATCCTGAAATCTAAATCTAAATGTACCATGCCTCCCTAATTGGAAAGCATTCTTCTGTCTTAATGTAGCTGGAGGTAGTTTTTCTTTTTCTTTTTTTTTTTTTTTTGTGAGTCAGTGAACCCAAAGGGGACCACAAGTACATACCTAAAGCCAACAGGCAGTCCTCTTCTTCCATGCTGATTGCTTAAATCTCCTTGAGTACTTTGTGAGCAAGTGTGTGTTCTCCTTGTAGACCTGCACAACATGGCATTTAGCACAGTGTGCTAGAGCTATGAATGCAGCCTGTATTATGGAAGTAAAAATAGAGATTAAAGTAATCGTGTGAGGCTAATACCAGGTGAATCTCCAAGGAATTGAACAGATCATAAAAACAACTTTGTAATAAACACCTCTTTCCTGTCTAAGATATGCCAGTGCAATGTGCATTGAAACTTATTCTCTTTTTAATGACACACTGTAATGGTACAACTGTATGTGCCACTGGCCTCTGAAGTAAAGGCTTAAATCTCTACTGAGTACTACAGCAGTTCAGCTATCTGTGATCTCTTGGACAGCAGCCAAGAAGAACCCAGAGGGAATGGCAGGAAGTGTTGTATACAGTGCAGTGAAGGTTGTCTTCTTTTAGGAAGATAAACCTTTTCAATTATATTGGGAGCTATAAAGGTCTAATATGGGCCTCAGTGGTGTGATAATTGTTTCAGAACTTGGTGCAACACATAAGTTCCTATTTTATGAAGGACTGTGTGTCCCACCCTCTTCCCCTGCACTGAGATTTTTCCTATTGAAGGCATTGCCTCTGCATAGCAATAATTGCGAAACACCCAGAGGTTTCATTTAAATCTTGATCAGTGCTGATTCTAAAATAGAGTTTATAGCCAATGAAAAATTTTCTTCTCTAATATTTTTCTTTGTCTCTATTTTACATTATCATCATAATCATCATCATCATCACCATATATAGCATAATAGCAAACTATGTCTTCTGCAAAATGCAAATGAATGATTGCAATGTTTCTTGTGCTTTCCCATGTGCTTGTGACCCTGTGTGATTTAGTATCTTTTGGATGGGAGAATACTCTTTATTATTGTCTCCTACTGCCTGAACAATTGTTTCTAGAAATTGGGCTCTGATGGGGACTGCAAGATAATGAATTGTTTCTTCAGAAGGGGCCTGTGTGACCTACAAAATTCAGTGTTATCTGAGGATTTATAACATCTCAGTTGAGAATAGAACCAATAACTTCAACTTCAGACTAGTAATAAGCACTTGGCTTTGATAAAGTATATCCTAGGTTTAGCAGGTTCCAACAGAATCACATTATGCAGCCCATTTGCTATTAAACATTGTAGAGGCATCCTGAGTGCTCCAGGCAGAATGAATGAATGAGAGTATGAGATATGTCTGGAGCTCATTCTAAAAACTATACAAAAGACCTGTCCAATCTGTTCCATTGTTCAATGACAAAAAAATGAGAGTCTATTTGCTTCATAAATATATTCTCACATTAAATGTAATATGCCAACTTTTTAAAAAGTTATACTCTAAGCTTCTGTTGATATAACCAAGAATAATTTCCTATGGAGTCCATTTGTTCATGAAATCTACCTGACTGGTAATTTAAAAGCATAGAAGCCCCAAAGAGGTGCATATATTGCACACAAAGTGTAATCAAAGCCAAGAATATCCCTGAGGAGTCTGACTTCTTGGTGTTCGCTGTATTTGCCCACTTCTGTCTGGATTCTGCTCTTACTGAAAGCAATAGCAAAACTTGAGTGGCATCACTGGCATGGTCATGCTAGAAACCTAATCGTCCAGCTGACATGGAAAAATGTAGCTATCTTTCTAAATCCAGTCTTGTTTGTTTAGAACATGTGGTAGAATATACATAATATCTGTGTCATTTTTAGCATGATTTCCTGAAGAAAGAAGTATATCATATATCTGGTCTGTTTGACTCTCTCTGCCCTCCTAATCTTTCACCAGTTTTACATTTCAGAGAAGAACCGAGCTTATAAGTATGTTCAGATTTCTACAAATGTTGTTATGACTGGTGCCTAAATAGAGAAGAGATGAAATATGTCAATATGATATCAAATGATCAAATATATCAATGGCAAAAGGAAGATTAGGGAAAACGTGGGTCCGCTGGTGAATGGGGTGGGTGCCCTAGTTACAAAAGACAGAAAAAGGAAGATCACTGAATGCCTTCCTTGCTTCATTGTTTACCAAGGGCAGCCCTCTGGAATCCCAGAGCCTATAAACAAGAGAAGGTGCCTGGAGGGAGGAAAACTTGCCCTGACTAGAGGAAGATTGTGTCAGAGAGCACTTAGGAAAACTTGACATCCACAAATCCATGGGCCCTGATGGGATGCACCTGAGAGTGCTGCATGAGCTGGTGGATGCCATTACTCAGCTGCTCTCCATCATCTTTGAAAGATCCTGGAGAATGGGGGAGGTGCCAGAGGACTGGAAGAAAGCCAATGTCACACCAGTCTTCAAAAAAGGCAAGAGGGAGGACCCAAGCAACAACAGACCAGTGAGCCTCACCTCCATCCCTGCAAAGGTGATGGAACAGCTCCTCCTGGCAGTTGTCTCCAACCATGTGGAGAACAAGAAGGTGCTCAACAGTAGTCAGCATGGATTCACCAAGGGGAAATCCTGCTTGACTAACCTGATCGCCTTCTATGACGGAATGACCGGCTGGATGGATGAGGGGAGAGCGGTGGATGTCATCTACCTCGACTTCAGCAAGGCTTTTGACACCGTCCCTCACGGCATTGTTCTGGGCAAGCTCCGGAAGTGTGGGATAGATGAGTGGACAGTGAGGTGGATTAGGAATTGGCTGGATGGCAGGGCTCAGAGGGTGGTTCTCAGTGGTGGCCGCCGATAGGACTAGAGGAAATGTCCACAAACGGAAGCACCAAAAGTTCCACAGGAACTTAAGGAAAAATTTCTTGACAGTGAGGGTGATAGAGCACTGGTAGAGGTTGCCAAGAGAGATTGTGGAGTCTCCTTCTCTGGAGATCTTCCAAACCCGCTTGGATGCAGTCCTGTTCTACGTGATCTAGGTGACTCTGCAGGGGAGTTGGACTAGATGATGTCTAAAGGTCCCTTCCAACCTGAATGGTTCTATGATTCTGTGATTCTATGGGAGCCCACATTACTGCAAGCGTGGATCCCACCTAGATTATCAATACCAGAGGGATGTAAATGCTCTTAAAAATGGAGCCAGTGAGGAATAGAATAGACCATTGAAGAGTTCAGGCTGGGAGAACTTTAGGTCTAGGCTTACCACTTTCTTAGAAGAAATAATTAGAGGGAGGAAAGGAGAAAAAGAGACATAACTATTCACGCTTGGAAAAATGGAAAAGGAAACGGATAATGAAACAAGTGAATTTGTCTGAGATATGTCTAATTGATTATCATAGCTTTTTAAATCAAAATATTTTATTTTACTCTTTGGTGTGATGGCATCCTTCACAGAAAACACACTTATTTACTCAGTATCTGTGGTTCTGTGCTGATCAGCATGCCAGCTGACAAATAATGAATGAATCCAAGAGCTGAATTTTTGCTTAACACAGATAAAGATTGGAGTTTATAATAACATCACAGATTGAATCTTGGAAATACTGGTGGTAATGGCTCTCCAGCAAAAACTGATAAAACATGGTAAGTCTTAGAAAGAATGTTTTTGAACGTGGCTCAAGGGAATTATCATGGGAAAAAAAAAAAAGGAAAATAAGGACAAACTATGATAACAGATTAGAATAAAGCATACAACAAATCTGGGACTCTGGAACATATTTTATATGAAATTATGATATTTTTAGCAGGAAGAGATTTTTTCGGTCACCATTTTTCCTATACCATCAATTCTGAAAATCATATTCATCAGTAAATCAATACAGCGTGCTGTACTGAACCCATAAGTAGATACATATTTTTGTAACTGCAGAGGAGTAATGGACTCTCTGATGAAGATGTTGTGAGACTGTCCATAGAATTTTCTTTCCTTGTTACATTTTTTGTGTATATGGTAAAGCAACTGATATTTTCTGTCAGTTTAGAGAGTGCTTGGTGTTACAGCTCCTGCAAGGAAACAGCTTTGACAGAGACTGTCATTTGTCTTCTTGATAGCAATATGCCTTCTAAAGAGGAAAAAAATGCCCCAAAGAGTTGATCCTTTTCATGCTTTTCTATGGAAAAGATTGCTTATTTCAAAAAGACCAACCAACCTCACCAAAGCCTTTATTATCAATTAGCTAGGGATAAAAAAAAGGCTGTTACGATAGTATAAAAAAGCTCTTCACTGGAAAAGCACTCAACTTCTTTAATTCAACAGTCTGGAATGATTTCAGTGAGACTAAAAATTCCTGCAGCAAAATCTAACAAGGGAGATGCTCAGACACCTCCAGACACCTTTCTGAAACATCTGCAAAGTGGAAACTACTTTAATACAACCAGGAACTTTATTCCTGGTAACAGGAACTTTTTTCTTGGTATCCACTACCCCAGGTAACTATTTTAACACTTTTTATTGGGCAGTAAAAGCAATCTGTGGTGAAACAATGTCCTGAAACTTAAAAATGAATGAAGAACTAGGGAGATGTTTGCTTTTGAAATTCTCATCCATTTATCTGAATCCATATGAAGTCTGAAATATACAGATAGTTACCAAGTAATACTGAAATCCTGTCTGGAAAACTGAGAAAAAAGATTTTAAATTATGGGCTTAATTGTTTTATTAGTCAGTAATTAATATTTTACAGATAGCAGAAATAAGTAATTTTTACTATTGCAAACTGAAGATCACTCTTTTATTCCCAGAGTCCATTCACTGTTGTTAAATTATGTTTTGAATGACATGGCACAGGATAAATGCAGATAAACAATAATCAAAGATGCTGCTAGAAATATTTTTCAAACAAAAGGATTTACAAGACTATACTGTATACTTGCAATATATTTAAAGTATATTTTTGAAATCTTTTAAGCTAAAGTAAAAATTTAATATGTAGATACTCAAAAGCAATATTATATTCAAGTTTTTTGAGCAAATATATAATGAACAAGCATGATATTTTAATAATCTTCGTGTTCAATCTATAATAAACTCATCATTAATCTAATGAACCTCATTTTTTTTATTCCATGTATTTCCATGCTTTTTTATTTTTTTGTCTGCAGTAGCGAGATACTGTGTAATTGCTTCTACATTGAAAGTTTAAAGAAAATCAGGATCCTTGCTTGTGTGTGACAGAAATACTCTAGGAGACTGACGTTAAGAGATTTTCAGTAATGCACAGCAGATAAACACACACACACACACACAAACACACACATACACACACACACACACACACACAAAAGTGGTGTCTGCACTACACATTCCAAAAAGATGATTTTTTTGTCTTATGGTATATATCTTAAGAATGTTGAATAGTTCTGAGTTTTGAAGGCATTCTAAAATTAGGGGAGATATATATTTATTTGTTAAATTTTAGTAGTGTATGGTTAAATATCATAGTGTTCTGAGTGATAATGATAGGAGAATAACTGGAGAACTACATTGCTGATAGTTGAGGTAAACTGGAAGACACAAATATCCTCAGCTTGTAAACTTGAAGTATGTGAAGCCTAGGTCTTAATAAAAGCAGAGATTCATGAGTGATTTGCAAATCATAGCATACAAGTCACACTATATGAACAGCTGAGTTATGCAAATCAAAGTTGTATAAAAACAATGTCCAATAAATAAGCGATATTTCTCTGCTATGTTCCTACCAGTTTCTTGCTTTTGTCATATTCTTGCTTATGTCATATTTCTTGTTTATGTCATATCAGATCCATTCTGAAGGATGTAAGCAGAACAAAACAACTAAACATCTCGTTTATCTCAGTTTCAGATCTCTTCCTTCCCTAGTGCCTAGTTACCATTAGGATAAGAAGGTATGATACATAATGAGGCAATGGAAAATATCTCCTCTGCGCTTTACAAATATACTAATATTTATCGAAATATACTTTATGCTTTCTAAGGCACTTTTACCTCTGTACCAGTGCAGACTGAATAAGTTTAACTGGGCAAAAGTCTCCATTGAGTATGATAATGAATATGTTATTGCTGAGCACAATTAAAAAGGAAGATCTAAAAATAGCTTTCATCTTTACCTGGACTGACAGTATTAATATTCAATACCATACTCTTCAACCTCTCAATATTCTATTCCTGCCAGTGTTAATATATGGGCTCTATGTCTTCTGAAAAACTAACAGCAGCAATGTTTTAAGCAATTCTAAATGAGGAACATTTACCATATGCCATAAAAGAAGTAATTGGCCTTGCTACTTGAAATGAACTACTGTACATTAGGTGCACAGTTTTGTTGCTGGAACTCTGAAAACCTTTTAAATATATTTTTTTCCTTAATTTTATGGCCTGTACTTCAAACACAAAATAGCACTGAAAATATATTTTTCTATAAAACAACAGAAATATGACAGCTTTTGAGGACGATTTATATTATCAAGGATCCATATGAATATACCTGTAATTTCAATTACTGCCACAGGAAATGTGCTTCCAGAAAGATGATTTAACTGTTTGACAGGCAATTATTCTTTGAAGAAATGTAGACTAATTAGACAGATCTTCCTTGCCACAGATATTCAGCTATCGTTCTCTAGAGTGGCATGCTGACACACATATTGCCCCTTTTACAGTCTCGTGCCAGGAAAAACCTTTTAAAACAAATTACAAATGTTGATATTATTTTAAAAGACACTTTAATTTAACAATAATTAATGTTATTATAATTACTTAGGGAAAAATAGAAACTTTTAAAACAGAATATTCTGTTTATGTAACTGGTCAGTCATGCTATATATACCAATGGGCTTTCTATTGAAACCAATGGGACTATTCACATGAGTCAAATGACTGCTGTAGTGATTTTTGCTGGATCTGTAGGGTTCTCATTTATTCTGAAATAGGACCTAGATATTGCTATATCTTTCTTCTCACTCTCCCTCCCCTATGAAAGTATAAGAGTAAGTCAAAAGCTGATTGAATATTTCTTATTTTTATTTTTGTTTTGATTCATTTCAGGTCCACATGGCTCGTACTCAAGTACCCATTAAAATTCACTTGAGTGTCAAGAGGATATCATGTAGCTGAGCAACAGGGACCAGACTTAGCTGAATGCCTATAGTTAATGGAGAGATGTAGGCAGTTTAGGTAACCTGTGACTCACTGACTACTAGAGTAGCCCTCCAATTAAACTGGCTAACTTAGGGTCATACAGTTGGGTGGCATGGATACTCTTCCTTAGTATTCTTTATTATGTCTGTTTCCACAGGCCTCACATGAACTTGTGCTCTTCCTGTGTAAGGCACAATACATGAAACTTTGTGGTTGCCTCCACTGATTTGCATTTAAAAAAATGGACCAAGGGTCAACTGATCAGGCTTATGAAGTTAAGGCTATGCGCGAAGTCACTGCTAGAGCTAGGTAGAAAATCCACATTTCTTAATGCTAAATGTGGTATCCTGCCTGATAAAGTGTTTTAAACATAATGCTATCTGTTTATGTAATTGTGGTTTCTTGGAGAGACATTAGGGGTTACAATATCTCATATTCTGCCTTGCAGTACATCATCATTTTGCACTGGCTTAATCAGTACTAGGATGGGCAGTTAGCAGTCACTGAAAATGAGCCCTGAGAATACCTTTCCAGTTTTGAATATCTCCTTGTTTCCACAGAAGGATCAAACATTATCTAGTAACATTTATCTTATCTGGTAAATATAATACATTTCCTTGCTAAGCTAATACTGGTGAATGCCAAGGTAGAAGAAAATTCAACTAGGCATAACCTATAAATATTAATAGAACAAAGTGAGAATATTAATAGAACAAACGTACTAGGTTCACTAGCACTGAGTACAATAATGAAATCTGCAATTGCTGCTTGACAATAAAACATATTAAGCAGAATTAGTTGCCATCCTTCTTTGTTTTCTTAATTAATATCTTGAATATTTTAGGTCCTACAAAATAAACATATATACATACTTCTCTATGCAAACAATATTCTATAAGAAAACTGTATGATATTAAAAACAAATGTTTCACCTGTATCCCTACAAACATTCTGCCAGACAAACACTGGAATGGAAAATACATTCTGGAATATCCAGTGTCTTTGCAAAAGCAAATTGAAATCCATTTTGTTCCAAACAAGAAATTCTGTGCATTCCTAATAAAAGCCCATCATCTATCCCATCATCACACATACATAGAAACCCCACCTACCCAAGACATCTTATATCTTGTGTCTTATGTCCTTCGCCCTCAACTGGCAAGTTAAATACTTAGTTGTGTTCAGCTACACAGACTTATAACAAACATTCACTACAATAAGAAAACAGCTCATTACAATGCACTTCGTTTGTCGGTGTCTTTCCTTGCTTTTAAGCTCCCTCCTTTTACTTCACTTTCCTTTCAAGTATCTTTTTCCTTTTTTCCAAATCTCTCTAGACTGAGAGGTAAACCAAAAAGTTAAGGAATTTAGAAATATTAACTAAACAGACTGTGGATATTGACCTATACAGATATTAATTTAGATCAAACTTTAAAAATGATTATTTGGCCCACGACATTATCTCGCCTTTTTTCACAATATAGAGGCACTGCTGAGTTTGTCATATAGGAAGCCAGATGTCTGGTAAGCTGTAACATATATAGGGGCTCAGGAAGTTCCAGTGTTTTTCATTTATGGAATGTCCTTAGGTTTAATTTGTAGAATAATGAAAATAAGAACTTAAAAAAAAAAAAAAA
>VZSV01000031.1:42031-77851 GCA_013398735.1 Nothocercus julius
TGCATCTGTTCCTTCAGCCCAGTCTTTGATCTGTCTGTTCTTGGGTTCTTCTGCCCTGATATCTTGCAAGGTTGTACTAGCTGCAGCTGTGGGCTTCATTTTCCACAGGCTTCTCACCTGCTACAGCTACATTTAGTCTTGCCAGGCCTGCTTCAGCTACAGGTCTGTGGTTGCCTGGGTCCTCCCTCTTGCCTTTTTTGCAGACTGGTGTGACATTGGCTTTCTTCCAGTCCTCTGGCACCTCCCCCGTTCTCCAGGATCTTTCAAAGATGATGGAGAGCGGCTGAGCAATGACATCCGCCAGCTCCTGCAGCACTCTGGGGTGCCTCCCATCAGGGCCCAAGGATTTGTGGGTACTGAGTTTCCTTAGGTGCTCTCTGACCCAATCTTTCTCAAGCCGGGGCAAGTCTTCCTCTCTCAAATCCTTAATCCTTATTTTGGCTTATTTTCTATGTGTTTCTAGTTATACCAGGCATAGTACAATCAAATGTGCATAAGGATCATGCATAAGAGTGATTTTTGTTTGAAATGTCCTTGGATATCTCATGTGGCTTTTACCTGCTGGGCAGATGTCTGAGGTATTATTTCAGAATATCTCAAATAGGACTAAAAGCCTATGTCTGAGGAACTGAAGTGTGTCTGCAACTTCTGGCTGAACCATGTGAACTCCACCTGAGATCTCTGTCAACTGCCTCCTTGTGTTAGGGACATCATCTCCAACCTCTTTTTTCCTCAGATGATCCCTCAGTAATCATCATTGTGCTACGAGCTATGTGCTACATGTGCTATGAACTATGTGTTCCCATCAAACTCCTGTTTCCATTCAACCAAAGACAAAACCGGGGAAAATGAGGGAGAGAGAAAGAAAGGAAAATAAAAGATTTTGTACAAAAATGTTGTTGAGAAAGTTGAGCTTTATAAAAATCTCAGTGCAGAGAAAAGCCTGAGAAGGATGCTTAGTGGAAAAAATAGTTTTTACTTGCACAGAGCAACAGTTATTGCCCCCTTGATACTTCTTTTTTGAAGTCTGACTATTTGGAAGAAAGAGGATTCCTCAAGGAGATTCAGACAAGCAGACTGAAATAGCAGAGTCACTGGGGAATAGGGAACAGACAAGCAGTTGTTTGATTTAATAAGAAATGGAAGAGAATTAATGAAAATCATGTTTGGGATTGAAAACTGCAAACTAAAAACACATTTCACCTCCCCTCCTCCAGGGATTAACTGCTCTTGGCTGATAAAAGAAAAAGAAGCCTGTAAACATTTGTAGGTCTAAATGTGCACAGCACTTTCCTGCACTTCACAAGTAGCAAAAAGCAATTAAATTTGCTAAATGCAACTGCTGTCATTATATAGCATGCGTAAGGGGGTAATTCATACAAGTAAAGTTATGGTTTCCACAGTGCTAAATGAATGTAGGAACTACTAGCAATAGTCTATTTCAGCCTAAAAACAATAATAAAAATATAACATGCAGTATTGTTAAAAAAGAACCAGAGATGACCATGAGAAAGAAATTATTGTTTATTGTTTTTCCAACATTTTAATGATATTTTAACCACTTTTCCTTCAGCTCAGTGCAACATTTCTGTACAATGAGAGGAGGTGTTGGGGGACAATTTTAGCACAGAGATATGTTCATATTTCTGGAACACCCAGTCCTACAATTAAAAATATTATGGTTAATGAATAAAGCAGAAAGAAGTACATTGGCTGTCTCAGGGTGTCCATGAAAAGAATGCAAAGGGAGTGTTCCATGTCTTGTCCTACTCAATTTTCCTATAGCTTTTGTAGGAATTAAGCCTAACATATTTCTGAAATTAGGTAGTGTAGATGGGAATAAATCTTCCAAATGCCTCAGTTTTGAGTTGTGTTGCTAAGTCTAGATATTAGTCAACACCTCTTGCACTTGAGATTATGTGTGGAATGGACATTTCTAACGGCCTTTACATGTGACCCCCACAGGGTGTGCTGGGAAAAGAAACCCACAAAATAAAGCCCTATCAGTCTTCTCCCTGCTTGGGGAGAAGGTTTGGTTGTCATAGGAATTGTTTGCAGTGGCAGAAAGTTTCTTTACTTGAGCAGTGGCCAGGGAAGAAGTGTTGTAGATATGTCACATTTTACACGCTCAGTGTGAGAGTCACCCTTTCAGTCTCTATCTTGTTGTGCTTCAGCACCTAAACTACTAAGTTCCAGCCTGGACGGTCACTTTTTGCAGGGCAGTGTCCCAGAAAGGCACTGCCTTGTCCTAGTAACTCACTTGTTTTGTGCTGCAATCCTCCAGCCTGGCTTGTGACTGCATGTAATTCAGTACAAACTAGCTATGTGATAAATCTCATATTGTCACAAATTTGCCACATGAGTAGGGCTCAGACATGAGGTTTCTGGTGCTCTTGAGGCGCTCGCCACTGTGTGCTTGCCTTAACCAGGAATGCTTAGAAGCTGTGGAAGAAGAGCCATTGCTTAGAGATAGGGCCAAACTGAATTGCCTCTTCTGTCTCCAAATGGCACTTTTTTCTTTTATTGCAGCAAAGGCAATATAAAATGCATTTTACCACAGTTAAGTTGCTGGAGAGTGCAAATTTTAGAACTTTCAGACAACCTACATACATCTTTTTTTTTTTATATTTTTATGTTGTTCAGGATTTTAGCTACCCCACTTCCATGTTGAAGGGCAGAAGGATCTTTTGTGTTATATATGACTGTTGCACATGGATTTATATGTTATGACAAAATGTTGCACAACATGAGGGATTTTTAGCAGTGTCTGAAGAGAGAGGTCACTGTTGAGCCTTATGATAAGTCTATACAATATTCTCTTGTGCATTTGTATCTCTTTCAGAGACTTACGCCTCAAATTACTGGGCAGATATTCCAATGCACTGTCACAGTCATAGCTAAAGCAAATGCTGTAAGCAGTTGTAATGAGAAAGGTGTAAAAAATATTCATTTTTGAAAGCAAAAGACACTCTGAATGTTTGGCTGCAGAACTTGACCTCACAGAGTACAGCTTGTCCGTGAAACAGAAATTTTATTGTTACACTCTCCATGTAAAAGATGCAACACATTTTTTTTTTTTTCAGTTGTAGTGACTGAGATAGCAGCTTGTGTATTAATTTTTACTGCATTATTCCCTGGGTAGCCTTTATAAGCCATATGATCAGTAGTGTTTTTCTAGTATGTAATACATGATTCACATAACATAGCATGATTCCACAGCTATAGTAATATCTGTTCTAAATTCTGTAACGTATAATTAACTTCACAATCATTAATTAAAAATGTAATTACTGCTTATGATATATGACCATTATATAATAAAAAAAAAAATTACTTGCCTATAAAGGAGAAATGAAGACACAACTAATAATCCTGCAAATTTTGATATAAAACTTAACTTTCTCACTGTTCTGCTTGGCAACATGTTTCCAGAAGATAATTTTACAGTGCATATAAATATAAATAACATGCTTGTATCTCATTCTCATAGCCTTTTCCTCCCTCCTCATACCCCATAATAAAAAGAATAAGAGGAAATACTTTTAGAAGTTTTTCAGTGACTAAGCAGTCCAACTACTAATAAAAATTAAAAAAAAATAAAGAACTCTCACTAGCTTGGAGGCCATGTACCTGCATTTGGACGACCCTTGGATGTCCTTCAGCTAATCAGTTTTCTTGGCAGTGCATATTAGGGGGTATCAAGTTATCGATCTTCTAACCTGTGCTGGCCCTTGTGAAATCAGCTCTGTGACCAGCACTGGATGCTGTCTTGCTCCTGTTTCCAAGGTGAGTTTGTAGACATCCAGCCTGGACATCTCAGTACCCAAGCCTGTATGCACCCAGACATCTCATTATCCTGAATGATTTGAGAAAAGAGAAAAGCAGTTCTCAGAATTCCTTCTTCCAGATCTCCTTGGCCCAGGCATTTCTGCTGCAGGTGGCATGATGGAAGATGTCCAGCTGTGATTGATGCTCTGTGTTAGAGAAGCGGTCAGGAGTTGTGCACAGTTTACTCAACCCAGAGCTGCCATTGCCTGCACCTTTGTACCTGGCCTTGGGTTTATTATATGCTGACTATTTTTAAAACAAAAACAACAACAAAAAAGTGATAAAAAAGTGATTTTATAATATATTCTGGAAAATTTTCATTTGCAAGTTGGGAGAAAAAAAAAAAAACATAAACAGTTCACTGACTAAATTATGTCCCTGAAGAATGCTGAACTCTGTCTTGATTCTTCTTCTGGAAGTCAGATTCTTTTATATATATATATATATATGAGGTTATTTTGTGGCAATACTGCAGCAACTGCCATAAGCAACAAAGATCAGATATGTAGACAAAGGACAAATAGTAGTAAAAGTCTCTTTAGTTTGTCCCATTTATTCTGGTGCCAAACTGAGAAGTCAATGGTTCCTGGAAAGTATTTTTAGATATACTAATGGAGAGCCCTATCTAGCTCTAGATTATATTATTATTATTATCATTAATTATAAGAGTAGTAACCATAATGGTGGCTAAGTAGTAAAAGTGCTAATTGCCCAGCAGGGAGTCAGCAGCAGATCACCCTTGCACACCTGCATTTATGCCTAATAAGGAGCAATATATTTTATTGCAAATTTTTTTGTGGTTGGAGTGTCTACTCTGAAAGCATTAGATTTCATTATACAAATAGTTCTAAGCCTTCTATTTCAAGATGGAAGTGATTTACCATTTTTCTGAGCAATGCCCCTTTGCCCCCCAAACTTCTCCTATTCATCAGAGATCTTTCCAGGAATAATCTGAAAGATGCAGTTGAAGTGTGACATGTATTAATAGCTAATTGAGATATTCAGAAAGCAAGACTCAGCCTGCTGAGCTGAAAGAGGTAGAACTGATGTTCAGGTTCTTATGCTTAACAAAGCACAGAAAGGGAAATAAAATGAGTCCTTAACAGAAAACTTTTTATTACTTAGGGAGGGTTCAGGACAGCAGGAAAAGTTCATTCAAAGAGAAGGAACTCTCGTTTGGGTGATTCTAAAGTATCCATGAGGGAGCTTTAATCATCCAAATCTGGATCTCTCATATTTCTTTTTAGCTCTGTGCCAAACTTTTACCTATACTTCTAAGCTGAGGGAAGGCAGGAGGTAATGTGGGTCAGATATTTCTTCATGCGATTAGGAAATATCTTTGCTGGGGACTTACTTCAGATATACATGCGTGTTTTCATATTTGTCTGTCTGCCTTTCCTGCATTCCTGATTTCTCGTTACTTAACACAAGCACACCCATGTCTTTTTACATGACTAGCAGGACTGAAATGCTCCCATTGAGGAAGATAGCTCTTCTGTCAGTCACAGATCTGCGATACACAGAGCTTGTCCTCACGTTCCAGCTCAGTTCCCAGCAGGCCGAAGAAGGACAAATAGCAGGATGTGTTTGGTGTGCATCATTATGCTCAGTGCTGCTGGGCAATGATTAGTATCGACTGGCCTTTGTAGTTCTGAGGTGCTGCGTGGAAATGAACTGAGCAGACCAGACTGCAGACCATGAGCAGTGCATTGGGGTTAGCTAGAAATCTTTGCATCCTTCTTACTGACACTTATAAGTTGTTAGTAACTTTGGACTAACAGTTACTGGTATTGAATACCAGAGAGCTGCAGAGTTCATAGCTTCTGTTGCTATGAACCTTCAGTACACATTTCTTCCATACTTTAACCCCTGCTGTCTTCCTTCTGCTTCAGAGGCTTCATCTCTTCATAGATTCTGGGGAAATTCTGTGGTTCCCATACTCCCATCCTCAAATACCAGATTCAAGCTGTTCGACTCTATGTGACTGTGATTCTGTTTTCACTGTGTTACACCCTAATTCCATTCCTCCTCTTCCTGCTTGTATTTGACATTAGGGGACATCCTCTGCCCATTCCTTCTTGTCTTCCCATAGTTCTTCCTGCACTCTTCCAGACCTGCACATTACAGTATTTCTTAATATTTTACTTTATTTTAGGATGCTCTTGAGATGCTGATCCAAGTCATGTGGTACATCTAACTCAGTGTCAGCTGTGAAAGCTGAAGGTCATACTATGATTTTGAAGGATGTTCAGAGAAGCAGCCTGAACATTGTTGCCGCTGAAATCTGCTGTTTGGAGCATGCTGTGGTTGTCATGGAGCACACATAATGCAGAGAGGTTGGAAGAGGGCTGTGGAGTAAGACGCAAAACATGAGTAATCTGTTTGCTGTATGGCACATTTAATGCAAGGTGGTGTGGACATGATTATTGCAGTGCAGAAGTTCAAGGCCTCTTCTGTGTGCATGTCACTAGGGTATACCACTATGTGATGCTGTCACAGCTCCCTCCCCACAATCTGATGTGCTCTTCCCACTGCAACCTGACCTCTCTATAAACAGCACACAGCTAAGAGCTAGTTAAACATGTGCCCACCCAAGTATGGCTGGTATGCAAATATGACTATGCATCAGTCATCCATATGCATCCATAAAAAAAGAGACAACGCATAGCCCATTGACCTCTCCTGCATGGCAGGGCTGCATGAAAAAATCTCCCCCTGAGTAGGGATGCCTCTTAAGGTTAGGAATGTCTATTTCTCGAGGCTGATTCTTTACCCATGACAGATCCTCAGTAAGTGACTAACAGCACATTGAAACTTTGCAAACTTTTCTAAGTTGCATCTCTCATTGATTGTGCTTATAATCCTTTAGACATAAAATGCTGTCCAAGTCTGGGACTAAGATTGGATGCTGCCACACTGAGACTCCTCTGTGAAGGAGTTTGGAAGGCGAGGGTGTTCCCTCTGAACCTCATGACTCAAAGGAATACATACCATTGAACTTTGTTAAATCACTATACTATCCTAAAAAAACATATTGCTGCTAGTCTCTTATGAATAAAGTACATCACCCATCCACAATACGCAGTTTCCAGGATCTGGTATAATATGCAGGTTTTGCTACTACACACAGTGCAAAAAAGCCTTTGTGTCCCCTTTTCTGCCCTCAGGTGTTTTGATTATCATGAGGATGGAAGAGGACGAGCTAATGATTCTATGCAATTCTGGCACTGACTAGATATATCATTCAAGTAGTATTGTGTAATGGATAGAGAGGTATATGCCATCAGACTGAATCAAGAACTTTGCCTCCCTCAGCTGGTTATAAGACATATATCCCAGACAACATCAGTGACCAACACATCATCTGGTATCTTCACAGAATTCTCTGTTTGCTGGAACAAGAACCATGCATAATGCCTGCATTCAATACAATTTTTTTCTTTGAACATTTTCTTTAGAAAATGTCAACTGACTGTATTTCTCCAGAAGTGATAGTGCATGCAAATTGCAAAATGATTTTATCATTTTTACTAGAGGTGGAGAATACAATCTTCTTTGATGCTTGAGCAATTTTGCCAACACTAATTACAGAGATTTTAATGAGTTTTTTAGGAATAACTACAAGCTATAAGAAAACATAATTTCTTGATTAAATTTTACATAATAAAATTGTATTTTGCAAATCGTAGATAACCTACAACTCTTCACTTGTAAACCAAAAAGCAAACTGGACCAAAAAAAAAAAAAAAAAAAAAAAGCTGATTTGTCCATGGAAGTAATATTAAAACTAGGTTTAAATGTCCAGAAGCGAGGAGTACTACATGAAATGTAAATTCTAATCCTAAATTTATTCAGTTGCATGGTTGCATGCCCAAAGTCATTTTAATGCTTAGAGGAATAAGTTTTTAATTTCTGAAGATCTGGTCATGAGTAATTAAATGGCAAAAAGAATATTAATGTAACAGGTTACATAATTCAGGACATTAATTGTTAACAACACAAACCAGAGTTAACTTTGCTGTCCTTGCATAGATATAATACATAAAACAGAAGTATTTTAAGGACATTTTAAAAGGTACGAAAGTGCTGGACCTCGAGCTCTCAGCAACATCCATACAAGTTGGCCACTTGAAGTTTCTTTCTGTCTCTGAAAATCTCCCCCAGGCTTGTGGAGTAACCTGGTATCAGGAATAGATATAAGGTGGGAGAAGATAGAGTGGCCTTAGTCCATCATAACCATTAACTGGCAAGGCACTTTCTCTTGTCTCTTGATTTGACTATAATTACATGGCTGTACAACCCGGTCCCCTCTTCCCCCATTTAGAGTGAGGCTGATCTATCTTCAGACATTGTTTATCATTGATCTAATTTGAAGTTGCATGTTTGGGGATCTTGAGTATCTCTTTGACATTGACAGTTTCCTAGAGCTCAAAGTTCACTTCCACTATGCTGTTTGTGTGAGGGCTCAGCAGATGTTGCCTTGAGTGCTGCCTCTGGCCCTTTTGAAGTAGGATATGGTGCTCTGCGGCTAGCAGGGATCAAGTTCTCTCTGAAGAGCAGAGGAATGTCAAATGTATTTGCAGTGAAAGAAATCAGAGGAGAGGGAGGATTGTTTGGGGCATTCACACTTGGAACACAGAATGCTGTTTCCATAGGAGAAACATGTTTTCATAGTACTTACATAGTAAAACTTTTTGAAATGTTAGCTTTAAATTTAAATAAATTTAATTTAAATAAATTAATTTATCTGATCAAACCTCTTATTTCATGTTAACTGGTCGCTTATGTAATCCTTTCTATCTGTAATTCCTTCTGTGGCCTTCTCTGTCCCAGGGTGTGACTGTGTCAAGGATGCTTGACTCCTGAGGAAGTTGCTCTATAGGGAGAATGAGCTGGGAGAAGGTCTGTAGAAAGGTAGAAAAGATAAAAATGCAGAAAGAGGTAGAATTGAGGCTGAAAAAAACAATATGGAAAGGTATAAAATTCTACAGGAAGAAACATGAGGTTAATTTTTGGATCACTGGGTGAAGTCAGCAGTTGGGCGGATCATTGCTGTCATGAGTATGTTGCTGTTGATGGTGCTGGTGGAACACAAATTCAGTAACGCTGAGGGTTTGTTTGAAGGAGGCATAGAGGCCCCTCCTGATTCCCCCCTGCCAGGCCTGCAAAGACTTTTTCTGGGTGAGTGAGCAAACTAATGCTCAACTGAACACCTGTTAAATCCTTGCTATCTTTTTGTAAGTTAGCCAATAAATAAATGCTTTTTTACTTTAAGTTAGGTATATGCTGCTTGCGGAATCTCTTTGCATGTGGCTGAAGATGTTGGAAAAAACTGATCTCCTTCCGCCCCATATCGCCCCACCCCACTAACACTTACAAACTGACCATGATGGCCTAGATACCTTGGATTAAAGCCATTTGTCCCATTCATTGCTCTGAAATGTTCCCTTTGGTAGCTCTTCTATTGCTGTTTATGTTGAAACTGGCCACAGAAATCATAAAATACTATTTTTGCTCCTCAGTTGGAGAGCTGAACATTTTTAAGGAGGAAGTAAATGGTGAATAGCCTGATTGCTAAGAAGATATGATAAATAGAGAAGAGTATTCTTTGCTGAGCACGAATAACTTTGGTGTACTTTAATGCAAGCATTAGATAGGGAAAAATCCTTCATGTTATTTCTGAAAATATTTGCCCAGTCTGAGCTCATGTGTGCTAAAGTTTGTGAATAGCACTGAAATAAGACAAGAATGCAGCCTTTGTAATTCATGGAAAAGTTTGCAAATAATGTTTTGGTTGTACTGTTCTCCCTGTCTTGTATTTATTACATAATGGGTAGTAGTGGCCCCTATGAATACTATCAGGGCATCTGCAACAACAATTCATGATTGTTGGCAGTGGTTCCAGAAGTTTATAATCACTGCTGAATACACAATTCCAAGACCATATTTTATCTTTATCTTGATTTTCAATTTATTAAATATTAGAAAATACCATTTTCTTGGAGGAACACATAAGCTTCAGTATCTAGAAATCAGAAAACATTGTTATATTTAGTTCTAATCTTTACTGTGTGAGGATTTTGTTTGATGTGGCTTCAAATGCTTGTGAGTGGCTTCAAATGCTTTTTTTATTTGCGCAGTTTTGAGCTTTTGATTGAATATCTAATCACAATAACAGTGGTAAATCAGGCATTTAACTTCCTTTTTTTTAAGGTGATTTAAAATGAAGTAGCACAGATATGTATTAATTAAAATGAAGTTTCAAAATTAAGATTTTTAACCTTGCAGACAGGTCATCATTTGGAGTGGAATGCCCAGTTTGATGAAGAATATATGTATGTAACCTTATAAAAGAAAGTAACAATAATGTCAAAAATTATTTATTTAGAGGGTATCCATAAAGCAAATATAGTTTGCAAGCACCTGTTTCAAAGAATTGATCTATAACTTACACTGACAGATTTATCTTTTCATTCCATTTATTCCACTAAAATGTGTGTGTTGAAGTATGTTATTCTCCCAGATGTGCAACAGATGTTTTAAGGCATCAACTAGAGTTTTATAAATATCATAATTCAGTTTTATGTCATGTCAGAAGTGCTATCACTACAATGCTAAGAAGGATTTATAGGTTCAAGAATAAATAATTAATAGAACAATTGAAACATAGGAAGGATTATAGTGCTTATAGTTAAGAGTATGTGATAGATGATACCAAAACAAACTTGTCCTACTGACATCGTGTTTAGAACCTTCAAAGATTGACAGGGGGAATTGGTCTGGTCATAGCTCTTCATTTTCTAATATATCTACTTGTCTTCTAACAATTCACCTCTGTCAAAGAGTCATGAAAGGTGCATCATTTAACTGAAAATATCAAGAACAGGCTGAATGTCTGCTACAGGATTTATTCCCCTGCAGAAATATGACTTTGCTGTGCTTCCCTCCCACATGGCAGGGTTCATATTGTCTTTCTAATTTAGGAATACTCAAAAATGCCTCAGCTGAAAGAAAGGCTAAAATTAGGCTAATACTGATGCACAGATGCACATCAGCTCTCTGTTTCTAGCCTGTTCCCTCCATTAACATCTCAGATTTTTTCATGTTACTGGGAATCAGTATGGGAAGATATTACTTTCCAGATGAGAAGAGCTAATTCCCATGTAAATTTCTTTTCCGTATTTTCTTCTCATGAACATATTTAAAAGATTCTCATTGAAAGACTTCATGTTCCATGAAATGTTAGATAGAGACCAGACTCAGTACCTCTGTTAGGCTTTCTTTTAGTGATTGGTTTTGGAACAAAATGTTCCATCTTAGTACAACAGCTCATTGAAGATGTAAGCTCTTGGGATCTTCTTTCCCTCCGGAGGCAGCAGTAATTGGTCTTCTTTGCCTAAACAAGTCTTCTGTAGAAGTTATTATTCAGCTGACATAGTTTTCATGTAGTGCTTCTTGTTAGAGTCTCAGCTGATTTTAAAGACAAGGATAATTAAAATAATTTTAGATATTGAACAAAGCTGCCAGCTTGGCAAGTATATGGTGCTCAAAAAGAATTCATCCTGCAGCCTTCCTGTAGGAAAGAAATAATTCTTGGGATACATCCAAGTGTATTCTTTAAGGGATAAAACTTGTGATTAGTTTTACCTGTAAGGGATGACACTCTCTCTTTAGAAAATTGCATGTGATTGGTCCAACATAGAAATTAAAAATCATTTTTGGAAACTGCTTTTGAACATCTTTTAGGCCAGGGTGGTTGTTATGAGAGATTTCCAGCAAAATATCTGTCCCATGAAGTACAAAGTTAATCTGGCCTACTATTTTGATCCTCTTTCACTCACAATTTTTTAGCAGTCAAGAAAAGTTCTTAAAAACATTTTACACAGCAGAAATGTGGGCAGGATGGTCTTTTTTTTTTTGCTTGTTTTTCTTCCCTGTCTTTTAAATGTCACCTCAAAAATGACAAATCTCTGAAGTGAAAAGCCTTTCCCTGAAGTGTATTGTGATACTGTAGAAGAAGGCCACCATACATAAATATATCATGTCATATATCTCAGTGAGTAGCCTGTCAGAAAAGCTGTTCTTGGCTGTAGAGTAGAACAATAAATACTTTCTACACATTTTTTTTTATCAGATTTGTTGTAAAAATATTAATATTCTAAGAAATTAAAATAGGACTGTAAATCCATATATTCATATGTCCTCAGAAAGACACTGTTTATGACATGAATCCATCCCAAGAGGTCCCTACACACCTATAGTTTCTTAGTGCTTTTAAGAACAGCCATGTCTTTCTCTCCTTTGTATGTGAGAGTCATGTGTTTTCTAGGACAGTCTTTTCTCCCCTTCCCCCCACAAAATGAGAAAGTTCCTGCTGTTGTGAACTGTTGCTCATCTCAGATATATCAGCTCACCAATCCCTATTTTTGTTTTGAATTTTGTAGGTTGAATCACATTTGTTCTCTACTAAATGTATTCAGTTAACTCACTACTTTCTAGTTCAAGATAGGTGATAACGGCAATGCAGCTGTTAATCATGTAGTTAAAAACTGTGTCATAATATGCAAACATGAGCAGGAGAAATTATTGTTGTGTAACTTAATTCTCACATTCTTTTGCTTTTCCGGGGCTGACTTTGACCCTCTCCTCCCCATGTTTTTAATTTTTTTTTTCTAAATATACTTTAAGAAATGAGTAATTTAAGTCTGCTTTTTATATATTAGTACACATGTTCCTAATGGGGAATATTTTCTGAAACTAATTATGCTCTAATTTCATACACTTCCTTCTGGAGCTGATGGAATGGAGTAGTCTCCTGAATCTAAAGTTAGTATGTGCATACTGGCATTTTATTACTGTAATTCCATAAAAACAAAGTCTTAACATTTTTGGTGTTTTTCCATCAATTTTATTTAAATAAATGGGTATAAAAATCAACAAATCGGGATTTGTGTTAAAATTGACTTGAATTTTGAGTACAGAGGCAGTTATGAAACATCAAATTATTTATCTAATTTAAAGACTGAGCTTAAGTACTGTACTATATCTACTGTGTAGGTATCATCCTGGCAAATATGCTGACATCTGGCTTTTATATCATTCTTCACAATTTCAATATAATCTTTAAAGATTTTTGGTTTAATCTTTTCAGCATAAGGAGGTACCTCTGGGCATAGTTGTACTTTCTGCTCTAAGTGGAATCTCAGCTGTGTTCTTTTGCGATTATGGAAAATATGTTTGTAGGCAACTCAGAAAAATGACTTTACATAGTACAGTATTTTAGCTGTGCTACTTGAGTCTTCTCATAATTTGATGTCATAGTTCAACCATGTCTCTCTTGTTAACAAAACAGAACAACAATTCATCTTCAACCTTCACCATATGGTAGAGATGTTGATATGAACAAAACATTAGTCAAATTAGCATTTTCTGCAAACTGTGCTCATGTGGATAAATGATTCAATAATTAGATGTGTTTGTTCTTCCTACAATGAAGCTTATCATCTTTGCTAACTGACAATGTCCAGGCTCCTTTTGGTAATGAAGTGTAAGTAATCTAGCCTTGGGAAGAAGTTGCCAGGTTTCTCTTCATGTTTCCTTTTCTGCTCACAATCTCTTTTTGGAGGGAGAGGGAAGTCTAATATGTTACTATATAATAATTCAGAGCTTTTGTGTGCATATAATGCAGCAAAGATCTTTTATTATTGCAATGAGTCTGCTTAAAGGAAATATTTTTGGTCAGTCCAGCAGGACTGTTCTAACATTTATTCTGCTGCTTCTTTGTAAAAGCCTTTGCTTTAAGATAGCATCATTTCTATGGCCTTCTGTGGGAATTGCTTCAGCATGCCTTGAAAAAAAATTACCTACTACTGCTTTTTTTGTATGTGTGCTTTTAAATCATGTGCAACCATAAGGTAAACGATGTGTCATCTTGAGCTAAAGTCAGAAAGAATCACAAAATCAAATGATAATATAATTTCAAAGAAGTTAAGGGTTAATAGATCCTATTTATTTCTGAAGAAAATCTTCCTGCTGCTTATTATCCAAATAGGAATGCTTAGGAGTGTATAAATGCACTGTTCCAAATAGCTGCAATAGTAAAATGACTTCCCATCCTGATGGGCCGTATGGTTTTGGAGTACTTTGATAACCTTGGATAACTTGAATTTGCACTGTAGAAATGCAAAGTATTATTATTCTAATGCTAATTACAGGAGGAGGTATATACTCTCGAAGCAATAAGACTATGAATCAGATGATTTATATTCTATTAACAGACTTTCAGTGCAGCTTTGGGCAAATTGCTAAATTCTCTGTATGATCTCTCCATATGTAGGAAAAAGGACAGAACATTTTTGCACCATAGGGCTCTCATAAGATTGAGTAGCTAATGTATAGTCTGTTGTGACTACAGCTGGAAAGGGTAATAATAGCTAATACTCTTGAGCAACTATGTCAGTGCCAAAATGCCAATTTGGAATAACGTAAACACAACAGCAAATGGAATTGAGGCTTTCTAAGAATAGCTGCTGTACTGTCTGTTTCCTGACATCATGAAAAGTAGTCATGCTTCTTCCTTAAGAGAAAGATTGAGTTTGTCTGTTCTTGAAACTCAGGAGCTTCTTCTTCTTTCTGGCTCACGCAGAAAAAGATCTTTACATTTTTATGAATGTAAAATGGAGTGAAACTCTTTCCTTGCATATATTGTTTTTCTGGTTCATTCCAATAGTAAATACCTTTTTAGAGTAGATTGTCTCTTGATGTGAGTGTGTAATGTCTAACATGATAGATACATTGCCTTGGCAGGGTTACCTTGCTGCTCCAGTTGTAAAAATTTTATCATCTTCCATGCCCATTTCTCTCCTCCATTCAGGAATTGAATCTCTTTCTCCTATAGTCCTGAAGTCACTCTCAGGAACAAGGTTTGAAAAAGTAGATGGCCACTGTACTCTAAGGTAATTTTTGCTATCATATGTCAAAGTCCTCTGCTCTTGCTGTTACTAATGCAGAGTTCGTATGTCAGTTAAGAAAAGAAGATGAGAAAGGGTCTGTCCCTTTTGTGCCAAGCCCCTGCAGGTCCCAGACAGTACTCAGTGTTCACTGAATGGAAATAGTGGCAAAAATTAGGTGTAACTGAGATGGTCTCCTTTCCCACAATGGATTGGGCAGACACCAGGCACTTCAGAACTTAGGTGGTTAACAGGTGGTTTTGCAGAGGTAACTTGGCCTCCCTGCTGTGTGGAATGGGAAAAGAGAGCGACCCAGCTGCAAATTGAGGAGCCTCACTTAAGGCTGACATTTAGCAAAGATCAATCTGGCTCTATGTGCTTTTTGGCATGATAGGTATCATATCATCTTCGCTATGTTTTTTATCTAGTTAATTAATAGTCTAATTCCAACTCAAGAATAATTTTAATCGGTGTTTTATGTTTAGCCTGTAACTTTAGGCGTAGACTGAGCAAGGCAAAACTCATGGGTATCCCCTATAGAGGATCTTTGGGAGGTAAGTCAGAGACACAGAGCAATCCTCTCCCTTCCCATTTCTCTTTTGCATTTGGACACTCATGCAGCTTTTGCATTTTGTAGTTGGATGCTCATGAAATAAGGAGCTAGAGCGAACACAGATTTCTCCACAACAAGACTTTTAAGTGATCCAAAGTGAGAAGAAAACCTACATTTCTGGATATAATCTCCATCTTCCTACTTCCTGAAATGCAGTGTGTCTGTATGTCCAAGTAGTCAATGTATTATTTTTTCTCTCCTCAGTTAGCTGGAGGTTAAGAAACAGACAACCTTAGGAAGTGAGTAGATGAAGATTCACAAGCTCATGGTGGCATACAGTAATTTTGAATAGAAATGACTTTAAAAAGAAACTTTGCAATCCAAAGATAAATTAGTTTCTCAGTCGTGTTTTGCCATTTGAGGATTTTTAACAACATATCTTTCCATGCTTTCAAATGTCTCTATTTTGCATTGTTTTGCAGTCTCTTGCCTGTTAGTCTCAGGTGTCTACAAACTCATTAAATGCAAATTTGAAGCTGAAGTCCATTTCACAAATATAGATTTTCTCCTCTGGGATTGTGGTGACTGTCTATTTCATTTTGCAAATTGTTGTTTTGTAGACTTTCTAGGGCTTTCTGGTTTACATAGCTATCTGAAAGTGTGGCAGCAAAGTCCACTTGGATATGCCTTATTTCTCTTAGAAACAAATCCCCCGCTTTTTCTCTCATTTATATTTAGTCCTAATATCTGTTGCTTAAATTAATGTCCCCATTTAAAGGCAGAATACAACCTAAAATATAACAGTCCATTACAGCCCTACTCCTCACTACAGATGAGTCTAAGCTGTTTAGCTGCTATTATGACTCCACTCAGGAGCTTCACATGCCCTGTTTCTCCTCCCTTATCTCACTTATCTTTCTGAGAACATAAGGTACAAAATAATAATTCCCTCTCCTGCTGCCTACCTCCTTCCATGCTGTAACACTAACTGTATCCTCTCCAGCTCAAAGCAATTCATTATTCAAATGTGCTTATTAATTTATACATGACAATCACATTTGTTTCTTAGAAAACACTGGACATTGAATTCATTGCAGCAGTTAAACAAATATATGTGCAAGGGAGATTAGGAATCAGGGTGTGCTTCGGTGAAGATCTTAGAGGGCTGGATTTTCAACAGACCAGCTTTCTCCTTAGTCCAAAGATACCTCTGAATTGCTCATTTTTCCTCCAGAAACATGAAGGAAGGATTACATGAGGGAAAATGAGTGTGTCACCAATAATTTTTCTTTTTTTTTCCTTTGAACTGATGGAGTAGACTGTTAATTTAAAATGTAATCTCACACACACAAAAAAAAGTCTTTTGGCAAGGCCAGTGTAGTTTACTCCCTCAGTCTGTGTTGACATATTTCTGACGCTAAAGAGAGGAGTATGTGATTATTAAAATTGTTTCTTGCATCAAGGATCATTGGCTACATTAGCTCCCAGCATTTCTTTCACTTTTCGCTTCTTCAAACCCAAGTCGAACAGCAACCATGTTAACTACTGTAGGCTGATTAATGGGAAAAACTCAGTAGTGCGTTTGCACTGAGCCCCTACTTGTCTGTTTTTGATCCATGCAGGGCAGCAAAGTCAGAGAGAATCTGTTGGTAACAGGAGGGCTGGGTCTTAAACACTGCTACTGCCCAAATCTAAAGTGCTATTTTTCTGTCAAATGAATGACTCATTTATTTACCCATGATGCTGTACAAGGGACAGTTTTGCGGAAGGGGCCATTGAAATGTGCTTGATGAGATCTGTTATGGGCTGCTGCCTGTTTGGGTTGATGTGCAGCCTCTCCTGCCCCTCGCTGCTATAGGGCTCTCTTGGAAGGGGGAAAAGGCTTGCCTTGCTGGTGCCCATGCCTGGCTCTGTGCTCCTCATGCCACCTGGCTCCAGCAGCAGGGGATTTGGGAACGAGCTGGGATTGTTTTGGCAGCATGTTGCTGCCCCATCCAGAATGCCCTTTGCTAAAAAGGTCTACTGTGTAACTATGTCTTGTGTGAAGAGCCTCTGCCACATTGGCCTTACTGTCAGTGAGATTCACACCCCTGTCCTGGGACATGGAACATTAGCCACAAGAAAGCAGCAGCACACAGCCATCCTATTACTCTGCCTTCCTGAAGCTTAAATAATATGCTCTGAGCTGGTATTAGCAAAGAATCTGATTTTCAGGCAGTGCTGATTTTCAGGCAGAGCTCACAGGAGAGTCGACATGAACTCTGGCCTTAAGCCTCTGGAAAAATCGGATCCATCACCACACAGGGCAATCTTTAATTCTCAGGCTGGAAGTAATTTTTATGAGTTGCAGGTAAACTGTTGCATAGAATCAGAGCTGAAGGCATTTTTATCTTAATGGAAAATGAAAAATACACCCTTCTTTCCATTGATTAAATCTGTTTCTGTGCGGTGCAAACCTTTCCATGGCAGCCATCCACTATTATTTTCATTACAGTTCAGGCACTGCAGGAGAACTAAAGTAAAATCAGGAGGTGGTTGCAAATTAAGCTGTTATATAAACAGCTGCTTCTGACACTCAGCCAAACAACTGAGTGCTGCATTATGAAGCAAGGCTTAGTCCCGTTTTCATATTCAAGAAACATCTGGGATGAATGACTATAACTCATAGCTTGGAGAGGGTAATGGCAGGACTTTCAGCTCCAGCTGGAGGTGACAAGTAGATTAGCTGACATGTCCACATATTAAAAAAAAAAAAATCATTTTTATGACTTTGGGCAACAAAATCCTGTCCCTCTCTGTTGGTTTACTTAGCTGTACCACCCTGTATGTGGAATTTTTTCTCCATCAATTACAACAGGAATTTTGGGGGAATTGAAAAGGTGGCTGTTCATCATTGATGCTTTGAAAAAAAGAGAGAGAAACAGTTTGGGACCAACCAATCTTTGGAAGGTCCTGATGGATGGCATGGTTGCTCTGGAGCTCATGGCAAGTGTTGGCCGTCTCAGTTAGCTGAGGTCGCACCACTGCATGTCTTGTGACCAAGTGATCTGCAGAGAAATCTTGACTGTGCTTGAGAACACAGGAGACGTGATCTGCACTGAAGCCATAACCACATCTCAGGGAAAGCTGTAATCTGCTTTCTGATCCCTTACGGTGGAAAATATGTGGCCTGTGTTTCCAGATGTGTCCCCCAGACAGTCAGATTGCTGCTGCTGAGGTGTCTGGTGTCTGGGAGTTATTTTTCTGCCTCAAACGTCCAGCCAGTTTACAGCTTTGCTGTAAATGAACCTTGTGGCCTTGTGGCTAGAGATTATATTGGTGGCTGGAGAGGTGCAAGTTTTGCTGTAGACAGCTGTGAATGAGAAAGCCTGCAATAGTGCTGTCCTCATCTTTGGCAGCCTAGAAGACTCTTCTATCCCAGGAATAAATTACACTGCAAATTGCCACAGATTAATGGATCCCCAGACTGAGAGATCTGTGGCTATGTGCTGTGACGTCTCCATAATGAATGGGATGCCACCCTATGCCCTGTGCTCTAGGTGTCCCTGCTTGAGCAGGGGGTTGGACTAGATGATCTCTAGAGGTCCCTTCCAACCTTAACCATTCCGTGATTCTGTCAAGGCATAAATTATAGCAGTGATGAACTGTGTTATTTGTAAGCAAGAAAGTCCTGTTCTGAGAATAATTAAAAATATATATTATTCACACAACCATGGCTTATAAAATAGACTCTTCTAGAAAAATACCTGTGCTGATATCTGTTGGAGCTGATGATGGACCATGCATTCTGTGCTAAATTTTGGAGGTATGGATGCTACAAGTGAAGTTATGCTTTAAGATACAACCACCTCTTCCTATTCAGAAAATCTTTTTCCCCTATGCATTCATAAACATGTTTGCTAGTGATACAGATTTTTTTTACAAGTTTTTCAGTCATCCTAGCACTTCAGAAACAATATGACTAAGTGCTGTCAGATGGATTTTTATTCACTTGAGCGCATTATCATTGCAGTTGTTCACTACGTTCTGTACAGCAACAAACAGGACAGGATTGCTGCAGAGCTGTAAAGTGTCACAAGGCACAGGACAAACTGAGTCTCCAGCAGCTGGACCTGAACCTGTTAGCTATAAGCTCAAGGACATGTGCTCAGTCACCTGTGCTCTCTGGCTGTTATCACTTTCTCTGTCCTGGCTTTGGCCTATTAGAACTACGCTTTCCTAGCCGATGTATGGATGCAGCTCAGGGATATCACTTCCTGGAAGCCTTGCCCTACAAGGAAGGAAACCTTGTGTTGAACTGGGAGTATAGATGGCCGAGGAGGGGTCCTGAGCTATTTTTTTGAAGGAAAAGCAGCTGGTCTGGGTTAGTTAGGCACAGCTGTGCAGCCTTGAGCTTTGTCGGAGCTCAGGGAGAAGCTGTTTGACTTTCTGGGGAATCAGAAATGGCCCCATACTGTGCAGCCTTTTGCAGTTCCTGCTCTTCTGTGCAGCCAGAATTAGGTTCATGTGAGAGTTTAGCTCTCTCACAGAATGACGACAGTGGCGATCAGACAGTAGCCAGACAGCTTGATACTTAATACAAACCAGTTTTAGAAAAAAAAAAATCCTAAAATCTCTACGAAATCTGCTACATAAGTGTCTAGCTTAGTAGAGCCTCTATAAATCTATATACTCCCTCTAAAAGCTGTTCCCAGAGCCTGTTTGACTGTTAGACCTTTCAGGCAACACTTTTCGAAAACATGAATCTCCATTTGACAGGAACAGACTCACCTATGATCAAAATGAGGCAAGGGGAGAAGAGGGCTTGTATGGCTACATGGTTATTAAACCAGTATCAAGCTAGAGTGCAAAAAACACAAGTTCAATGCTACTGTTAATCAGGTGGGGGATATCTGCACTGCATGGATCTTTAAAGAACTTTGTTTTCCCATTAAAAAAGATCATAAGATAAACAGTCCTGCAGATGGCAAAAAGTCTTCTTTATAAACATATTGCTGAACAATTTATAGCCAATTGATTTTGTGTCTGTAATATTTAATATCCTTTAATTCAAATAATTGTCTTCCCTCTCAAAAACTCATCTTAATGTATTTATAAAGACTAAATATATCCCTTTTCAACAGTTGTTTTGGTAGGTTAAGCAGGCAAAGTTAATTTAACATATTCAATGAGATATATTCAGTGTTCTCAAGGTTTTTCCATTCTTATGGTCACTGTAATGGTGCTTCTTTGAGCTGTTCCTATATGGCTTTCTCTTTCATATACATACAGCAAAGGATTTCTTGCTTTCATGGAGGATTTTATATATTTCCTTATATCACTGTGAAATAAAATACTTACTTTCTCTCAATTACTGCTGCATTCTAACTTATTCTTCCTTCTCCTTAATTCTATTTTTGACTTCAGCTTCTGTGTCCCTAATGATATTTCCTTGTTCCCTTCCATCTCTTTTTAATGTGAGGTATAAACAGAGCGTCTTATTTTGGGAAAACATTGCTGTAAGAAGTTGATTGCTCCCCCCGCCAGAAAAAAAAAGAAAAAAATCAAAGCTCTGCTTATTTTTTGTCATCCCTGTAGTGACAGAATTAGGACAAGACTGAAAAATTTCAAGCTTTTTTTCACATTTTCAAAGTAACCTGAAGCATTATGTTTTGGCATAGAACTTCTAATGAGTATTACCATGGTAACTCTTTGAAGGCACTATGCTGAGTCTCACTTGGTTTTACTGGTATCACTTCAGTACAGTGGCATTAAAATAGTGGA
This sequence comes from Nothocercus julius, assembly GCA_013398735.1. NCBI lineage: Eukaryota > Metazoa > Chordata > Aves > Tinamiformes > Tinamidae > Nothocercus > Nothocercus julius. The sequence continues at coordinate 63,125 of VZSV01000031.1, forward strand.
ATCACTACCCTCACTGCAAGACTTGGATCAGTTTGAAGTGCTCATGATGGAATTGGGAAATTGATTCTTTGCTTGCAGATCTGTGGATACTTCCACTGAGAGCAGTAATGGCCTGGGCATGCATGCTGTCCTCAGCTCCCGGGGAGTTGGCTTGATTCACAGTTTTGACTCCATGAGTATATCAGTGAACCATCATTTAACTCTGCAGAAGGTCTAGTGTAACAACAGGATTGAGATTTTATGCCACAGAAGAAAGCATCCTGATGCCAGTATACCTCTCGTGTAATTGCAGAAATGTAGACAGAGGTAGAGCAGAAAAGCAGACGAGAATAAGGCTTAATTTTGAGGTGAGCTCAGTTATAAACATTTTCCAATTTATAGGCAAATAGGTCCAAGTGGGAGGTGACATGGCAGGAAGTGTGGTCAGAAATAACAAACGTAGCAGATGGAATGTGAAAAGAGTCAGCAGTGTGACTCCACGGGTTTTGGCAGGTAGGAATCTGAGTGTTTTGGAAGGTAGCAGCTTATCAACTTTGAGAAATGTCTGGAGAGATGAAGTGGCAAAGTGGGAAGGTATAAAGGTAGATTGGCTTGAATCTGACAAGAGCTATCCTTGACTGTCACTGCTGACTTTGTGCAAAATGTAAAGATGAGCTTAAAGCTCTGTTGATTTTTCAGAGTCATTTTGCACAACTAGTGATTAAAAGCTGTTCTGCAAGACAGAGTGTGTCCTCCAAAATTCAGGTGCTCTTTATCCTTATAAACTCAGAAGTTTATCAGCGATTCTTTCCCTACACAGATTCTTTATGCAAATTAGTATTTCACATCAGAATTGCACAAATATGGCAAATGTTTTAATCAAAGAGATTATATCTTTGTCACAGAAACATTTTGCAGGAATATTGTATGTTGCATGATATCACAGATGTCTGATAACTCAAGAGGTAGCTCTAAGACACTGTTTATTAGCTCCTCTTTTCTTAGTCTTCTTATATTTGTCTAAAAAAAGCTGTTTCAAAACCAAAGTCATTGCTTTAGCTGTCTTGTTTTATCTCCAGCGGTTAAAAGCTTCTTTATTTATTACCTACTTCAGGCTCAGGTGATGTAGGCTGAGGATTATTGTACTTATGAGTGACAATAACAGATTGAGTTTTATGAGTATGTTTGTCAGATAGGCTAAGGAAAATTAAAAGAAAAAAAATGAGGCTTCAATAATTGTTGATAATAAAGAAGAGTTAGGGTCTAGATGAGCATGCTACTGAAGCACACGCTTAATGTTAAGCATGTGAGCAACCCCATTAAACTCGATTGCACTATTAAGTATTTGAAAGATTAGTCTCTGAAAGGCTTTTAATGTTTAGGGCATAATGTAGAAGAGCACATGCTTCTGATAGCCAGTCCTACTTGGACTGAAAATTGATCATGCCCATGGGTTGTGAAAAGACTACCAGAAATGGCCTGAGAGAGAGAGAACATTATCTGAAATGTAGGGAAACGGGAAATGTCAGTCTTGGCCACAGGTGCGTAATTTTGATCTAATACCTTATCAAATGAAGGAGGAAGGGACTAATAGATCTCAGTTTTCACAAAGAATTTGATTCCCTCCTGATGGAATTTAAATGCCTTCTTAATAGGAACACCATGAAACAAGCTTTCAAAAGTAAAGTGAGTGCAAATCCTATAACGTGAAGGACTGGGACATTGCATTTTTTAGCTCATTCACTGATTTTTTATAACCTTATGACATAGACTTGGCTAGGGAACTGAAATAAGAACATATTGCAGTTTAGATAGCCATAACAACTAATCAAGGGACAACCGAGCTGAGAACTTGCCTGTAGATCTCTGAGGGAGCAATTGCAAATATTTCAGATGTATAAATGGAACAGAAAGTCATTCAGATCCCAGAACTAATAAAATGTAAACTCTGCAAAAATTACAGCTGTGGAATTTACAATACTTTGGAAACAGGAGAATGGAAACTATGTTAAAAAAAAAAAAAAAAAGAAATACGTAACTACATACTTGAAAAAATATTCCTTGAAAAATGCCTGAAAAAGTGTTCAGGACAAGCTAGAGTATGTCACAGAGTTCTCAGTAAAGTTTCTTGTGATAAAGGGAAGGTTCAAGGATGACAATGCTAAGCCGTCATCTCATATGTTAAATCCAGTGCTGATTTAATTCACTTGTACAAAAAAAGTTCTTTGTGCAAAACTCTATTTCCCTTTTCACAGAATGAGGGTGTATGTAGTTCAATGAATTTTATTTATCTGTGCACAGAAGGTTAAAGGGGAGTCTATATTTCGTATGTGACATAAGGACTATGCAGTTCTTCAAGTGTGATATGAAGGCTATTAATTAAGGGGAGAGGACAGAGTATCATGGAGAATATGTAAGATAAAACACCACAGGCATGTTCTATTCAGTCATATTGTACAAAGCAGATGAACTGACTTCTCTCTAATCTCCATCATGTCATATGTGTTACTGGAAAGCATCTTGAACATGAGCCAGCAGTGTGCCCAAGAGGCCAAGAAGGCCAGAGGCATCCTGGCTTGTATCAGGAAGAGTGTAGCCGGCAGGTCGCAAGTGATTGGCCCCCTGTACTTGGTGCTGATGAGGCCGCACCTCGAATAGTATATTCAATTTTGCTGTCCTACAAGTCAGACCCTGCTGCATCTGCTGAAATTCCTTAACTTTGTTACTGAATCTGTTACTGTTTTTGAATCTCTAATCTTCACTACAGAGTTGACTGACACCCTTAAATTCAATCTTATATGAATGAAAATGTGGTTTTCTATGGATGGATGGTTCATACAACTTAAGCAGTTAACTTTGTTTCTTATATTTGTGTTGTGTGCTTAAATCTGTTGGAAAAAATATTCACCTGTATGCAAAAATATGCATTAATGGACAATGGACAGCCTGTTCATCCAGGTCCTGATCCATTATGACAATGAGAATTCTGCTGACTGCTTAAGTTTGCTTAAGTTTAAGTTTTCTTAAGCTTAAGTTTGTCCTCCTGATTTGGACAGAGAGGGAGGTTTGTCCTCTTGATTTAGACAGATAATCTTTGAAAATGTCAAGTGCAAGTGCAAATAGTAAGTATGCTGGTAAAATATTAATTGCCAATAGCTATGGGTTAAATGAATATGAAATGTAAGTAGGCTGGAAATTTTAAATGAGATACCTATCGTTTTAGGACAGTGATTACAGTGAGCACACCTGGAAAGTGGCACAATTATAAGTTATCTGCCCAGAGCATTTTTATGTGACATACTTAAACTAAACTTGAACGGTGAGTTTGATGTGATAAGCACAATGACTGCTGTCTTTGGCCTCTGTGGTGGGGTAAGGGTCCTACCATTCCTATCAAATATATTCCCAATTGTGAAGTCCTCTTTCCCTCACTGTAGTTTTGAGCACAGGATCAGCTGTCCCTTCCGCTGATCCTGGAACTGTGGGTAGGTGGAGAGAGGAGAAAAAACTCAACTTCTGGTTCATTGTCATGGAAAACTGATCCTAGCTCTGTGGAATAGGGGGAAGTGCGCTCAAAAATGCTTTCCTTCACAACTGGGTTGAGTCTGAAGCTATGAAAGGGAAAGAGGGAGGAAGGCATATCTTCCTCCATTTGAGGATGAGGTTACATGTGGGAAATAGATCTCTCCCTTTTTCTTCATATCTTGGCAAGAGGATGAGTGGAAATTGGAAACATCTGCTAACTTGCATCTGGGAGCAGTTCCTTAAATCATGTGTATGTCTAGCAGCTGCCTAAACTAGCATATGTCTAAGATGTGCATTGCTTTCATTTCTAACCATGCCACAAAGCTGCCTTTGCTAGGAGCATGCCAGCCTCCTGACCCCAGGAGCCCTCAGCAGTTTCGAGGATCATGGTTAGGGATCCTGTAGCTAAGCCTTCAGGTTTTACAATGGAAGGATAGAAGAGTTAAGGGTTAAACCCACAACTCCAACTTGGATTCAGTTTGTGATATAAATATAACCACAGTGAATAACAGTGGGTAGCTATATGTAGGTTAGAGAGAAATGAAGTACTCTATAACTAATTAGTATTCTAGATGAAGTCTGCAAACAGATTTTGTAAAATGGGAGTACTACATAATTAATAGATATCCATGTCACACTGAAGAGCTGATTCATTGCTAGAAATGGGAGCATTACATCCATCTCATATATCTAGTATGTGCTAATTATAATATCCCAAGTTTTAAAAGGGGAGAAAGATACTGCAGTTTGCATAAATATATACCAGTTTTGCTACATGTGAAAAGAAAAGAGAATGCAGGGCAAACTCTGTGTTTTCTTATAGAAAATATGCATACAATATAAGATGTTTGATTTAGAGGGAGTGTATGTGCACATATGCACACACACAACCACACATACACGTATCTGCACATTTGCAGAGCAAAGTATGAAGTGTTTTGCTTTACTATCACTACCTGCTAGTTCCACAGCATGTGCTGCAGCGTGATGTTATTGCATCGTGAATATTGTCCCACTCTGAATGGGGCTATGTTGCTGTCTATGCCTATGTATGAAGACTCACTCGATAATACTTTTTTGGAGGAAGGATTATTTTAACTTATAGAGACCAATTTGACTGACCTACTATTCAGCTTCTTATTCATATATTGGAATATGCCAACAGCTCTGGGTAACATTCAGCAGTACAAATAAATTATCATTTGTCATTTCAAGATAATATGCCTCCTAGATCATTGAAAAACAGTGAGAGACATACTAAAAAAAAAAGGACATTCATATGCGACCTCACTTGCATGAGGGACCTCATACCTCATAATCATAATTATGACTGCATTTATTACTGATTTTATGTTAGCACATACAAGCCCTAGAAAAGTCTGCCCCTGCCAGAATTATGTTACAACTTAAATTTAAGAGCAAGCACTGTCTGATTTTGTGTTTATACAGTTGATGAGCATTTGGAGTACACAGCACACAACTATATGGCACAAAACATACCAGAATCCAAACTAATTATTCTCCTGGAAATAGCTGTAAGGAGAGCAGAAAATATAATATGCCTCATTTTCCTATGGGTGAGGATATAAAATTTTATTGCTGAATTCATATTAATTCATGACTTCTTTACTTCATGACTATTGTTACTGATTTTGACTGGACACAATTCTGCTGTCCTTGAATATCTGTGGCAAAACTGCCTATACATTACTTGAACAAGATCAGGTTATAAGAGCTGCCTTCTCCTGCTACCACATAAAGCTTTAAGTGTTTCTTCAACCTTACAAGACAGCAATTACCCTTTTTAGTCTGATAACAGATGATATATGTGCTAATTGGCTAGACTACCTTAACCTACTCATTTTGAATGCTAAATGAGCTGACCATAGGAAATTTTTAGTCAAAAAAAGTCACAAAAATTTATCTGGGTGATTTTGAGTAACTATGGAAAGAGTGATTCTTCACGAACCCTAGCAGAAGGGTAAATTATTCAGTTAGATTATTAGCTGAATGATTTGTTCCATTCTGTTATTAATATGTGTAAACAAGTCAAAAGGTACAGCAGGCAAAACTAGGTCCAAATTAAAATAATATTGGTTGACTATATTGATTAATTAATATATATTATAGATACAGATGATGTATCTGTAATTGAAAGCAAATTAAATCAGAAACTAGCTTTCTGTGTCAGTGTGTTTCCTCAGTTCCCTCAGCTTGAAGTACTGTCTAGTGGAAGATTTGTAGCCCACTGTCTAGTAGAAGATTTGTAGAAAGGCCATGTAAGGAGTTTACTGGGCTCCTACCAAATAAGAAGAAATTAGTTTTACTGGAGGGGGATTTTTGTTGTCTCAGTGCTCTTACTGCCTTCTTTTTTTAAAACAGCCTGAAAATTCACTTCAGAATAATTATTCATCTTCAAGGTGCTCAATTGTCTTTTGAAATATATTAATTATTAGTTTTATAACAGAATCTTTGATTACATATATAATCAGATAGGTTTAGTTTCCGCTTTATTTTATCTTCACAAAGTGGATAGCTACTCTCTCAGAACAGGTTCTGATATCTGGACTGAGTTTCCTGAAAAAGATTTTTACTTATGTACAACTTGCAGGCAACAACAGCGTGAGGAGTGAGTAGTGTGAGGAGTGAATAATATTCATGGAAAATTAACAAACATTCCTAGACTTTTTGTCCTTGATTTCTTTATCATCTGTCACTACTCATAGAGAGATGCCATTGTTATGGTTTAATAGAAGTCCCACTAATGACTTCTCTTTATGCTGAAGGCATCAATTTTATCATGAAAAAAGAGTTGATAGCTCTCTACCTTCATCTTCCTCCAACGTTGCTGTTGCCCACGACAAGATGCAGGAGAGCCTGCAGAGCTGTGGGGTTTTACTGAACATCTGGAATAGTGCTGTGCAGTAGATAACTGCTGATACAAGAAGCAGTGGTTCCATTGCCCCTTGTATATGACAGCAGCTAACTGACGTTGAAAAGCAAGTGTTTGGCTCTTGCTATAGTTTTGAATAGGTCAAAATTATTGCACATCCTTCCCCTAATGAGATGAAATGTTTCAACAGAGAAAAAATGGCTGAAAACCATGAAAGACCATGCATTTTTTTTAGCATTCTCTAAATTAAGTGTTTTAGCTTTTGCTTTGGCATTTTATGGTGAAATGTTGCTAAACATAAGTTATAAAGCATAAATACACTTTACCACAGCTCACAAAGAAAACGATTTTCATCTCAACATGTTTATATTATAAACTGAATAAAATATAGTGAATTTGAAAAAATCTGCACTATTCCAGATGTTCTGAAGTGCAGGAGCTTACCTTCTTTATCTGTTGTAAGTGTGATTAAAAGAACACCAGTCTTTTGTAATGGACAAAGCACTTGCTAAGACAAAGGAACCACAGTACTTTGTAGGAGGCTCTAGGCAATTTGGTCAGTAAGCAGTAAGACATGGTCAGATGAAACACATTGTTCTGCTCATCAGAGAATTTCAGGAGTAAATAGAATATGTCTTCAATTGTATTAATCTGTTTGTCTACTTATGACTGTTTCAAGGCATCAGCTTTTGCTCCATTGTGGCCAAGAACATTGCTTTTTCAGTTTTTCTCACTCTTTCTGCTTTCTCACTTCAATAATTTAGATCTTAACAAGACCAGTGAGATATGGTAACCTGAGATACAATCTTGTAAAGCTATTTGTTGCTTTTTGCCTTGAGGGAACATGGCTGTACGTAGGCCTTCAAATGTAGCTGAAGGTGTCAAAGAGTCAGTGAATTTGATTGTTTTTTTTTCTCATGAAAAGATCCTCAAAACCACAGTTTTCAAACACCTGCCAACAGGGCTTGTAGGCATTCATTCCTCCTGAAAAAAAAAAAAAAGTATTATTCAGATGCTTAAATAAAGATGTAGGTTCATCTCCCAAGGTACCTAAGTTTTAAGCAATTTTAAACTTAAAAAAAAAAGCTGATGAATGAGAAGGGTTGGATGAACACTTGGACACTGTATGTTCTTTTCTACTTTTTCATACTCACTGCCTAGATGACATTTTAGCTGAAATAATAAACAGAGAAGAAGTGTTTTCTTTAATCTTGTTGGAGAAGAATATGTTTAATAAAAGCATGGAATTCTTCTGAACAGTCCACAGAAACTGACATTCACTGGTGCTCTCATTTCTATTGGATGTTACCTAGTATCATGCACATTGTAATAATTAAAATGATGAACTCTTGACACTTCTCTTTTCCTTTTGAAAATAATTCTGGTGTTAAAATATTCCCTTCCTTCTGCTGGGTATTTTTTCAAAATAAATGTGTACACCAGTGGACACAGATAATACTTTAATGGCACTTTGTTTGCATAGGAAAAGAATTAGATGATCCTGAAAAACTTTATGCACCTTGCTTCTTCTGAAGCAAATTCATGTCCAGTATAGAGAATTGAGGTTAAATATTTATAAGAACTCAAATCTCCACATAAAATAAAAAACAATAGGATTTTTCATTTCTTTTTAGGAAAAAATATGTATTTTTTTCTGTATTACTATTCTACATGTTCTAATGCTTAATAAGTATAGATGTCAAACTGTTTTTAAAGGCAGCAACACTCCAGAGTTATGACAAGCTGTGGGAGAAGCTCACATATGTGGAGTTTAAGGAGCGAATAAAAATGTATCATCTCAATCAAAAACTTGTAGCTATAAATGTGAAAAACCAGTTGTATAGCTGAGGGGAAGTATAGGTAAGTATACAAATGCCTTTAAGACACAGGTTACTATTTTTTACTGCTTGGTCTGAAACACAAAAGAGGTGAATTTAAACTTTTCTATACTATTATGTCACTGAGAATATTTAGTAACATAATAGTCAACAAATGCATAGATAGAGCAACATTAAGGTGAAAAGAGATAGGAGGGAAAAGCAGCCGTGTAAAGAGAGATGGATAGAAAAGGTGGCTACAGATGAGCTCCAGTGTAATGGGAGCATTGGGTCTCATACTCATTGGCATGGGCAGAGGAGGCAGTCCCCCAGCCATGACACACCCCAAGCATGACACCACTTCAGAGTGTTTTTTAGGTATTCTGGTCAAAAAGAGTTGGTAATATTTCAGTGTGCAAGTTCCAAGGCCTTTGGGTCTCATGAAGCGTGCTAAGTTGCTCTCTGAAATGAAGAAGGCAGTGTGTAGACTTCCCAGCAGATAATACATGCCTGTAGGAATCTTTGCTAGTCAGAATTTAGACAAATGCCCTTTTAGGAACTGAAAATTCCAAGCGAGTTTGGTCGAAAATTCTTCCATAATTTAGTCAGAGGCTAACAAAAAAAAAAAAAGGGTGATGCCTGAAAACCCTTCACTGGATAAAATGATCAAGCTTTCTGGGTACTTAGAGGTTATGAATAAAAATGGTGATCATCTCCACTACTTGTGAATCTGTAGCTATGGGTGGGACTTAATTTTGAAAAAACATTATATTACTTGCAAAAGGGTTTTAAATCTTCCATTTCAATTAGTTAAGAACTAGGTTCACTTTTGTCCAGCTATGCTTTTGGATGAATAATTAAATTGAAAAAATATGATTTGAGAAAAGATATATAGAGCTGACAAATCTTGAATTTAGATAGTTCTGCAGCTTTGAATTTCCTACTTTTTTTCTGTGTGTCTTTTCATTCATACTGAAATGAGGAGGTTATGAATTGAAACCTGTGAAATCTTTCTGCACAAGGGTCTTTTGAGAGATGAAGTATGCAGAATCCTAATATCTGTAAGCCCAGTGAGTTCACCTCCTCCTTGTCCACACATCTGCAATACACGCCGAAGATTTCTGTAAGTGCATTTGTTGAGAAGAACCCTCAGAAATGATCTCTTTCCATTACTTGTGTAAATAATCTGCCCTACTTCTCTGGACCATGCAGAATACAAACTATGGAACTGCAGTCTTTGCTTTGTTTTTTTCTTTGATTTTGCTGTGTCAAATTTCAAAGAGGGAAAAGATATCTCCTTGCTTTCTGTGTTTCCTCGTGCCAAATAAACCCATATTTTCTTGCCTTCTAAAGTTTAATTAGTATAATGCATAAGTCAATATAATTTATAAGCAAAGGACTGCTAAAAAAAAAAAAAAAAAGAGAGCAAATATATTTATGAAAAAGGAAAGCCTCCATAAAAACAAGCTTCATGTCTTTATGACATTTCTGAATCTGCTCTTCAGAACACATACTTCCTGGCAATTTATGATGTATTAATTGCAGCGACATTTTCTATAAAGTTAGACTAAGTATTATAGAATATTATGCTGCAGTCTTCAAGCTGAGAAATCATCATTCAGTGTATCAGTCATGCTCATTATTGGTCATTTGTCCCATACTGTGCATGAGAGAGAACTTTTATTTTTTGCATTACCTCATATGCAATAGTGATATCAAGAACTAAAGCCCTGGACAGGATTCTAACCTGGCGTAATAAGATTTTTTTTTTTTCTTTTCAGTTTAACTTGACGTGGTGTCTGTCTCCAAATGCACCTTCGCCTTTCTCTTCTTTCTTTTTGAACTTCTTGCAGCAGACTGTTACACTGTTGGTGTGGTTAAGGACCTCTGGCCCTGGTTAAAACATTTCCATTTTGATGTGATTCTCTTATTCCCTTGTTCTGTCTTCTGTCTTTCCCAGTATTACATTCCTTAAGCTGAACATATATCATTAGACATATGCTTATGCCTCAAAATTTAGCAATCTTCTCCTCTTTCTCAGTTATTCATTATAATTTAGCATGCTTTATATTTCAAATGGAAACAATCATATGAAACAGGTGAATTGTTCCTTGCATAGCACATTGTATTAATCTGTGATTTCTACTTGGCCTGGTTAGCCTACACATATATATGTTTTTGAAGATTTTTTTTTCACATGTTGTTATCACCCTTACTCTCTAAAATATTTTATTTTACTTAGGATCTAATTATTAAAGATTTTCTGTAATGAATCTGGACTGGACTTAACAAGTTTTAACTGATCTATGTACAGTTACCATATTGTAGAAATATAAATGGTAGTAATTAAGAAAATGTAAGGAATATTTTCTAAAAGAAGGCATCCCATGGTTAGTGTTGCTCTAGCACAGTCATCATTTGAATTCATGAACTAATGCCCTGAGATGGAAACGGAGAACAGTATTTCGGCTGCTATGAAATTGAACACAGTGAATATTAAAGTGCGGTCTGGAAGATAATAGTCCCTAGGAGCGTATCTTTTTACCTTATATTTATGGAACAATCGATAAATAAGGTAGCTAATCACACATACCAAATACTTAATTTTTCTAGTGCCACCTCAGTATGATTCACACGATTTTTTAATCCAGAGGATTTTTTTGCCTTTCAAACACCAGACTGTGCTATTGTTCTGTGAGTGATACATATGCATTACCTGCAGTTGCATATGTTTTTTAAAAATGGGGAGATTGATGATATAAAAGTTTTCTCATTTGAAGAATATAATTAACATTGTTTTAATCTTTCCATACAGATGGGTGAGCATAGAATGCCAGTTACATTTCGGACATTATTTATTTATCTATATTTATTTAGCATAATGTGTGTAGATGTCCTCTAAATAATTGATTTTATAAAATGTAAAAAAAAAAAGTCTTAGGACTCAGCTGATTCTCCAAGGTCTTTTCCTTCTGCACTTGGCTCACCAGGTGTGCTGTTGGATGTCCACAGCAACCCAGCCTGATTTGCTGCATCAGTGACTGCCAAAGGCAAGGTCTTTACTCTAGTGACTTCAGTACAGTGTCATCTGTCAAACAAAAAGGCACAGAATTTCACTACAATTAATTATATGCAAAACTTCACCATCTGGTGAGTTTAATCTGGCTTGTTCTTAACTACTTCAAGAAGTCTTCCAGAGATATGTTTCAAATGGAAAGAGTCTTCAGATTTTCAGAGTGCTGGAATGTCCTCAGCATCCAGAGAAAGACCTTTTGGTGACAAGGATCTGTGATGAGTAGCAATAGCAATTTCCTGGGTAACCTTGTATATGTATTGCCAAAAGCTTCTCTCTACCACTCTCTTGTCTGAGTCAATGTAAAAGAGCTCTTAAAGAATACTAGATCTCACAAAGCTTTCAGAATTTTCAGAAAGAAAAGCTTTCACATTTTCTTTTGCCAGATGCTGGAATTACAGGTTTTGTACAGAATACATCATGTGTTCTGTGCTTTTCTTTGAAAATCTGTTCTGTATGTACAAAATCTTTGCTTTTTAGAAATTGTATTGTGACAGTAGTGTATTGATACAGCTGAGAAGTTGACCTCCTTGGTTTGTGTATATCCAATACTTTTAGCTTTTTCTGTAAATGTATTTTAAATGCTTTGAATAAGATTGTGACTGTAAAGTTCATCTGACATTTCATTTTAGGTTTCCAGTATACTGTAGTCTGTTGAAAAATTCCCTGTTTTACGTTAGTAAAAAGTACTGAGCAAATTTTCTGATGAACTCAAATCCTCATTTTTTCCTACTGTCATTGTGACTGCCGTCAATGCTGATAGCTTTGCTGGTTTAACAAACTAGTATGTGAATGAAAATGCATTCAATTTTCAAATGCCTTACAGCCTTGAATTTAACACCAGTAATAATGATTTATATTGGTTCTCTGGCTTATAAATACATAGTGCAGCCAACGGACAAATATATATTGGTTAGCGAGTAGACCACAAAGATTTTGTTATTTATTCTTGAAAATGTAGTAACACCATATGTGCTTTTAAAAAATGTATCTTAAAAAGAGTGTTATATTGACAATCACATAATTTTTTTGTAAGTATATGCAGCATAACATAGTGCAAACTGCAAGATTTTAAAAGCCTATGTACCATTAAGAAGCAGAGATGAATTAAATTCAAAAGTTTACTGCAGGTAAACTTGTGATAGCATGAAATGGGCAGTCAGAAATTTCACGTGTTGTTTTGATTTTGATGAAGCTACTGGGATACTGCATTGGTTTTACATCTCTAGCTAAAAGTGTTTCGGTTGGTGGTTGTAATAAAAATCTATCTATATTTTTATTTTAATGTAAAAACTGACTGGTCCTTTGCTTTGAGGACAATTCATAATTTGCAGTCATATTCTGCAAGACTATCATTATTTACTTTTAAGGCTTCTTTTCTATTTCTATTAAGAAACTACTTATTTACATTGTAATTACATTTTCCTTTCTATAACATGCTTTCTCTTTTGGTGGATTTCTCTGTCCTGCCTTCAGAAGGAACAGAGAAGGATCCTTCAGAAGAATCTTCCTTCCCCATTCCTGGAATCATCTGCAACGCCTTTTCTAGCTTCTCTTTAAGCAACACAATAGGCTCATGCTTCAGTTCTCTACTGAAGGTGGCTTCTGAATACTTCTCCGACCTGAAATCCTTCTTTTCCCTTTCTCTTGTCTACTTCATGCTGTCCAAGCATACTGACTCTGGAGCCTTCCCAAATCAGCCATTATGTCTTCTCCCAATTAGCCACATCTTCCAGTATCTTCTCATTCAATGCTGTCAGAAAAAAAAAAACAAAAAACTTCAAACTCCCCCCTTTTTGGGAATGACTCATAACTCCTGAAAGGATTTCTTGTTTTTCTCTGCTTTACTAAATCATAGGACTGAAGAGTAGATGCCCTATGGGCATTTATGCTTTTTGATTCTTCTGCCATTTGTATTGTCTACCTGGCTTGTAACGGCGTTTCCCTTCTGGAAATGGCTATATCTATGGTTATGCTTACCTTTGTGCTTAAAATGCTTAATTTACTGTTGCAAGTTTAACAATATTAGAATGTTGAAATGTTGACAGGAAGTGCATAAAGCAGTTTAAACAGACAGGTATTTTATGAACATTGAAATACTTCCTGGTAAGCTGCTGATTTTTATGCCGTTTTGCATAGGATAAGTTAAATCTTTGCATTCTACTACTGTTTGAATATTATATTACACTTAGTTTATTTGTATTCATCTTCTTGTGATTTTCTGACACAAACAAATGATATTATGTTAGAACATTAATTTGATGGTTCAAAGTATACATGCTATTTGCATATGCTATGATTGTACTTAGTATTTTATTATGGTGATCCTCTCTACTCTGCTCAATTTTGCACAATGTCTGTTGTGAGCAAAAAGCAATGCACCTCTGCTCTGCTATTATGCCATTGGACACATTTGTCGTGTCACCAGGCAGTATTTGTGCCCCTTCATGTAATGGACTCACTAGCAGTTGTGAGATGGAAGTGTGCATGAGTGCTGAGTTTTGCAATGAGAAGTGGCTTTCATTTTAATCATATGAATGGGGACAAGAGTTTTCTGGAAGCAAGCACTGTACTATGAGAATAATTTATTCAGACTTATGGCCTGCTTCCTGCCTACATCTGAAGGACACTAGGGAAAGAGCTTGGTAGCTGGTACACTGCAAGCTAAATGAATTATTCAGGCAATATTATAGATCTAGGCTGTAAACCATAGGTTGGCTACTTCACCTTTGGTGTTACAAGATTACAACAGAGAAAATAAAATGAATCAAAGTGACACAGAAGAAATGCAGAGTTTAACACTGTGAGATGTCCTTCAGAATGTCCTTTCTGTGAGAAATATCTACATATACCTCCTTGGGCAGATTGAGGCTGAAGTTTACTTCATTGATTAGTACAGCTTCTGGTTGTGTCTTGGCTCTCTGGAATGAGGACCTCATTTTTTGATGGAAGAGACAGGGAATAGACAGACATAGAACAGGATTTGCTGACAGGATTTTGTTCTGTGGAGATAAAACAAAATTTTCAAAGACAGCTAATAGCAGAGGTTAATTTCATCTTCTTTTGCCAGTTTGTGCATGGAGAGGTGGTTCACATCACTTTTTTTTTTTTTTCTACCCTCCTTCCTAGTGTGGAAGAATTGCTTGAAAAGGGGAAACTTAGAGGAAACTAGAGCCTAACAGCAGTTTTGGCATTCCAGGAGCTTGCTTGACGTGACACACAGTTGGCACTTCCAGGATGGTTGGTAGGCCCGGACTCTGCTCCTCCACGGTTCCCGAGGCAGCACAACCTGCCCTCCCCACAGCTGCAGAGAGGAGTAACGGAGGGTGGAGCGGAGCGAAGGCACCGCGGCCAAACTCTGCTGCACTCCCTGTGCTGGGCGGCTGATCAGCCGCACAGGAGCTGTCCATGGGAGATACACGGTAACATGTCCGGTGCTG
>VZSV01000031.1:83554-109638 GCA_013398735.1 Nothocercus julius
AAAAGAAAAGAAAAGAAAAGAAAAGAAAAGAAAAGAAAAGAAAAGAAAAGAAAAGAAAAGAAAAGAAAAGAAAAGAAAAGAAAAGAAAAGAAGCTAAGAGACTATATAAATGTATAATGGGTTTATTCAAGTTTTGGTTTTATTGGACTAAATATGATTTTTTTTCTGTGTTTCTTTCTGAGACGGTGACTTGTAGCTTATCTGTTTTCGACATTGTAAGAATAAGTTGAGACATGCTGAAAGAATCTTCACTTCAGATATTGCTGCTTACTAAAACTCTGGCAGATAATGAGAGGTATATATATATTTTTTTTTCATCCTGTATTGAGGAAATCATCTGAAAAGCCAGGTGTGACAATATAGGGCTTCCCAAAATTTGAAAACCACCTGTCCATTGTATACTGTATGGTAGAAAAGGACTGAATAATGCCTCTTCAAGAAAGGTTTTCTCCATATTGTGGCTTTTGATGCTGTTTACTGGCCTTCTAAAGAAACAACATCCCCAAACCTTTCTTCAGCAACAAAGGGCTTATTTGGATTACCATTCTACTTTGATGCTTTTTTTTTTTTTTTTTTTTTTTTTTTTTGAGAAACACTCTGCTTCTGCTTGGAAGCAGGAGATGCTATTTAGCAATGGAAGCACTTACAAAGGAGTGATTTAGTAAAGATTCTGTTTTACTTTAGTATATGCAAAGACTGGCTTCTTGGTTACAGAGTCACAAGAGAGGAATATAATAGTCATAATGAATATAGGCTCAGAACCATATCTCTAAACCGATTTTTTCTCACCGTTTTGATGATGAAGTCCACTCTTTTGCCAACTGGTAATGCTATCCAGTTATTCTTTGGATTAGGGTTGCACAAAACAAATGTACGATGTTGAATTCTTTCCTGCTAATTCTTTCAAGATCTCCTGCCTAGCCACAATATTTCCAAGATTGTTGAAACAGTTTATATACGTGTGTCATAAAAAATAAGTCATAAAAAATCCTCGTCAAGCTTGCTGGCTAAACTTGTAATTTCTCCTTTGCCATTAAATTGCTATAGATATTATACATGACATTACACACTTCATATTTGTTCCATCATACCCTACATTTTATCAGTTATGTTCTTCTGTTATTGCATCAAGAACCAGATTTGCCAGGGTATTCAATGAGTTAAATATACGGATGGAAACAAGTGAAATTTTCAGAAGTGACTTTATTTCAAATTCCTCCAAAGGTACATATTGTATATTATGCCTTACCAAAGAATGATGTGACATGCTATAAGTTCCAAATCCCTCTCTGTTAAAACGCTGTGTGGTTTTACTCTCTTTTGCTTTCGCAGTCTGCTCTTCCCAGACTGTTCTTCATTTTTTATCTTCTTTTGACATTTTGCTCTCTCTCAACTCTCTTATATATTATAAGTGCAACAAGGATCTATGATTAACTCCTTCCACTTAAATCACTCTTTGAAGTCTTTCTTTTCTTGTTAGTCCAACAGTAATTGTGCCTGTAAAGTGTTTTTTCACCTTAGGTGTGAAGGATACTATATACAAACTGCATTGTGTCTAAAATTGTATTTATTATTTGAGTTTGCTTTACAGTTCAGCTGTAGTTCAACTCGGTTGAACTGTACCGAGTTTTCGAGGTAGGTCTAGTACATTAGGCAGATTAACAGCAAGATTTCAGGCTGCTTGTAAATTTGAAAATTGATAATACTAGCAGTAGAATTCTGATTTAGTGCACATTTGGAAGACTCAGCTCTGCAGCTGAGACAGCAAAATACATTAAAAATTGACATGTCTCTTTTTTTTTTTTTTTTTTTTTTTCCTGTGCTTTGTGAGCCCTTTGTCCTTTGGGTTTCTTTTACTGGGTTTAACAAGGACTAGCTTTTTTCCACTCAATCACTTTAGTAATAATTTGTCATATTCTGTGATATAAGTCTATAACAAAAACTGACTACTTTGATATTTTTGAAATTGAATATTTCCCCATTTAATTCCAAGCAATCAATTAGTACAGAGTAGCTTTCAAAAGTTCCAAATAGAAGAAATGAGAAGACAATGTGTCTATTATTTCTCTAATTAGTATGTAATTTTTCTAGATTATATAGGACTGAGCATTCCTCAGAGAAGCAATTTTCCGAGTGCAAGGTGCACTCATTTTTCTCAGTGCTTGGTTTAAAATGTTGAAACAACAAAACAAATGAAATTAACTAATGTTCGTTATCATGTTCATTAATGGTAGTACCCTTGGGTAGTTGGAGACTGGATCCCCTTTGAGTCCAACTAGGTGTTTTGTAAAAATGAACATCTGACAATGAATGCTTCACATTACTCAATATAAAAAAGCAAAATAAGCAAACAGGTGTATCATTGGAGCAGAAGTAGAATGCAAAAGTCATAACGGGCGCAAGGGCTAGGCTTTATTTTTTTCTGTAAGTAAAGTTCTTCTGGTAATTTAGGGTTAAGATCAGAGAATTTTAGATGACTAGCTGAGTAAGCTACTGAAGAGGCTGTGATGCCAGCAGCCATTCAGCACAGAATAGGGAATATTCATGGAGAAGATAGAAGAAAACATCCCAGTGTTTGCAATGCCTCTTTTCTCTATTTACTGAAGTAGCTCTGGCCTCTGTCTGATTTCATTCTGCCTTCTCTTTCTTCAAAATGGGAGGTGTTTATGGGAGGTAGATCTTAATGAATTCCTTTTTTTCCCCCCCACATAAAGATGATGATTTTTTGCATAGTTTTGAATCAGAGAAAAACCCTTGAGGAGGGCTGACATTGCCCAAATCTCATTTAATCTCTCCCTTTCCTCCCCTATGTGCCATCATGCTCTCTTGGTTCTTTTCATGATTCCAGTCATGAAAGACTCATCTCCTAGGCATAGATTTCTCACAATTAAAATCATTTAAAAATGAAAAATTTATCCCCTTTCTGCAGTTTTATAAAAAGAACTAGGAATCTCAAAGTTAATTCTAAGCAGACCAAAGGGTGGAACTGAACTTCTTTGTTGTGTATATTTATTGTGGTGAGGAACAGAGTAAGCATAATAGAAATCTTTCCCAACTGGGCTTTGGACTATGTCCCAAAGAGTTTGTACTGTCAGTGGGAGATTTGGATGTATCAGGATGGCTGTGTCTCAGAACTGAGAGATCCCCAAACATCATCTTTCTGCTTAGAAAGAAGTATACACAGAGACATATGGTAGACTAATTAAAAATGGTATTTTCCAAAGCTTAGAAAATGGAGTTTTAATGCCAAAGTAGGAAAAGGTTTTCTAAAAATCATAGAATTTTGCAGGTCCTGTAAATCCTGTAAAGGAGGAATATTTAGTTGTTCATATCTTTGTAAAGACATATTCTGTAAGTTTTCCAGGTTCTCCTGAAATGGCATAGTTTCTAAAAGAGCTTTCTACATATGCTAAAAAGGCTAGAAGAGAATTTTTTATTTATGCAAAAAAAAAAAAAAAAAAGGAAGATCTTCTATCAAAACAGAAATTATCTACACTAAAGTGCAAACCTTAAAATAATAAAAAAAACCCACACATTATATTCTCTAAAATATAAAATAACATTTCCTTGTGTTTTTTTTCCAGATATAAAATATTTTTTACTCACTTTACAGTGGCAAAAGTAGATAAATACAATGAACACATAAGCCCCAGATCTTCTGATAGATAGAAAATTTTCTAAAATTTTGTACTCTTTCACTTGGTTCAGTGCACAGCTTTGTAACAAAAGCTCATGACAAGTCTTGGGAATCAGACCAGGTGAATTACACTTCTTGCCATACCACACTGTCATTATAACAACAAAATTGTACTTAGCCTCTCAGCACTGACCATGTCCCCCACCCCAAGTGGTACTGTTTCCAGGGAATTATGTTCACCTACAGCACCTGCTGTAGGGGTTCAAAGTAAACTGACAGATATCTGTAATTGGCTTCTCAGCCACCAGCTGCAATCCAGCTCAGGGGTCTTTGGCAGCTCTGAGCATCCATGACCAATCAATTCTTCTTTAATGTATGCTGTTTGTACCATAATCATTCCCAATGGGAATAAAGTTTAAATAGTGCAGGTTTATCAGAGGCAGGATCTAGTAAGTGCAATATTATTTAGATTTTTCCTTAATCGTTTTTCTGGCTGGCCTCTCTGGTCTTCTAATACTGGCATGTTACCTTGTGATGAGGCACATTGCCATCCTAACAGATGGGTATGAATGTAGGTGGCTAGGAGGACATGTTTGCTCATCAAATGTATCTGTTCAAAGCAGTATTGCCAGCCAGATATATTGGATTAGCTGCTTGTCCTCGTATTTTTTAATCCATGTTCAAAACTGTTACTCTGATTAAAAAATTTATTAAATCATAAAATAATAAAATATTTATACCCTTTCAAAATGTGGCTTTCTTAGCTTGGGAGAGTCAGCATTTTTGTTTCTTAGATATTATGTATATTATGACAGAGGCACTAACAAAATCTATAGTTACTCAGTTTAAAAGAATTTTCTAAAATCTCAGTGAACTGTATCTGTCAGGGGACTAGATAGTACTACACATCTAGATGATATTAGAGAAAGCTTGCTCTATTGTAGCATTTCACCTGAGTAGAAACCATTAGTGATACAGAGCATATCATTAAATTCTATTAATTTTTCACTTTTGTACCTTAGAATCAATTACTTAATACTATTAATAGAGTCATTTGTGGAAGTATATTTAATGAAAGCTGGACTCTGGCTAATTAACAAGATATCACAAGACATTCATTATTCACTGTTTTTTAACTGTTTTTTCCTCTCTTGATTCTAGTAGAGAATGTGTCACAGAAATAAAAGTGCTGTTTGCGTGTTTTAGACTTAATTTACTTAATAACTAGTAATGTTAAAGTTTTCCCATGTGAAATACTTGATCTGAATTTTTAGCACACTGGGTTGCACTAAGAGATATTAAATAAGGCAGTTGGCTATGTGAATTAAATTTGAGGTTTAGAAGTTGATTGCCATGTGGTTCCTCTTTGAGCTGCTTTTTTTCCTAGTGCTCCAAGGTGAATCAGAGGCCTCAGAGAGCTAAGACCTATTAGATGGCTTTAGTTAAAATGTGTGTTAACAGCATTCATGCATGTCATGTAGTAGCTGGCTTTCTCTCTTCTTCAGCCTGCATCATTTTTTCCTGCTGTCTCTTCAAGGCAGAGCTGAAATGTGGTAAATACGCGTAAGAGAGGGGATGACAGATTGCTGTCCTGAGCTGAATAATTTGTTTTTAGATTTAGATGCCACGATCAGGTTGGCAGCAGAATGCACCGGTTCTTACAGCTTTCTACATTACTTACAATGTTCAGTGTAACAATAGTCAAAATGTGGCTCCCTGACACCTACTATATCCATGTGACAAATAATATATCATGACAGAGACTACAACAAGGAACTCTTAACCTGAGGGACTTCATTATGGAAAAATGCTTCACCCATTGCTGACAATATTATCTAATCAACTTTGAACTGAGGCCCTGAAAATGTTTTTGTTCCTCTCAGCTGACTATAAAGGTAATCTGGAAGATAAGCTCAGATCTAGACAGCATGATAAACCGTGACACATGGTCTGATGAATCCATTCCTGAGAATCAAATCAGTCTCATGTTCAAACAGAGGTTTTAAACCCATGTCTTCAGAAATATTCTACCTCTTGCTTCCCACTGATTGATATGTCCCGTGTTTCCAGTTCAGGAGGATACTTAGACTTTTGTCTGTTTGTTCCTGTATGTGGCTAGACATATGCTGAAACAAGTCTGATATAGTATGAGTTTTCTTATGCGTCAGCTACCTGAAGTAGTAAAAATAAGAATATATGAGAAAACTAGGTGCCTCTTGCAGCATAGGCATATAAAAATTACCTTGCTCAGTATTTCAGAGGGAATAGGAACCCAATGAACCCTTTTCCTGAAAGTGAAGGTAAATTAATAGACATTGTTTGCCCTTTTTTTTTTTTTTTAAGTGGATTCAAATCTGGTTTGCGCAAACACAACAATTTTTTAAGTAGATTATTTACAGATATTGGCTATCACTATCCAAGCAAGTGAAATCTCTGCCATTATTCCTGACTGCATTATTTTTGTTCAGTCCTGGGATATCTCAGTGTTGTTTTTATGCAATCAGAATGTATGTCTAGCATTTCCATTCCAAATACAGCAGACTGTGAACAGCAAATAGGCAGAAAAATTCTGTTTTCCTCCTACCTAGGGAAAACTCTCCTGGCTTCTGTTTTGAATGTCTTGGAAAGATCCAGACACCTACATCAGGATATTTTCAGCTGCCTCTTCCCCTCTGACATGTCTCTGTTGTGAGCTCTCTGTTTTATCCTATCTAAGTTATTTTCTAAATTAAAGAACTCTGAATCACGAGGGACTGTTTGGGTTCCTGCTACTTAATTTAAGGGCTTAAACCTAGGCACAGTGTTTTCAAAATTTCTGCCTTAGAGGCATTTAAATTTTAGCGTATAAGATCCTAAATTCCAGCTATTGAATATACATCTTAAACATCAGCAGTTCAAAATTGTTATCTCTTGCCTGATCCTACTGAGAATTTACAAACTTGGTTCTATGCAGAGCACCGTAGGAAAAAGTGAGGAAAAAACCTCTGCAGTAAACTTCCCAAGGGCTTAGTTGTCTGTGTACCAAGGCACCCAGACCCAGCTCTGGCTTTGCACAGCTGTGCAACATTGGCTGATGCTGCTGAGAAAGATATGATGAAATTCTGTAGAAAAGTAAGAAGGATAAAATTATAGACAGAGGTAGGATTACGGAGACAAGTTTGCTAGTAGCTCAAGAATTCGAGAAGGAAAGCAACCCCATGGAAAGATATACAGCCCTAAAGGTAAAAGAAGAAAGTGAGGGGAAGGAGGCTAGTCAGGATCATTGGGTAATTGCATCAAATTATCGGTGTCAATGGAGCTGGTGGAAGCAGCAGCTGGGCTGTGCTGAGGGGCTGCTCCTGGGAGCCTGAAAGCTGCCCTCTCCTTGCCTCACTGATGCTGGCTGGGCTAGCAAAGACCTTTTAGGGGACTTAACAGGCAATGAGCATACTAATGCCTAGTCTAGTAGCTCATTAAATCCTAGCCATCTTCCATGTGGGTTAGCCAACAAGTAATTGCTTTATACATTCAGGCTGTGTATATCCTGCTTATAGAGTCTCTTTGTGTGCAGCTGGACATGTCTAAACAAACCAGCCCAAAAGAGGTGCTGTAACAAAGGGCCTCCTCATTTTATCCAAGGAAAGGTTAAAGAAAGTGCTGGAACTGGGCTCTGCAAGCCTTGGGGAATTTCTGTAGCTGTTGCGATAATCATGGCCTGTAATCATCCAACCTTTTATGCGCTTCTCTTCCTGGGTTTCTGTTATGTGAGGGAGGGGAAAAAAAAAACGTAACTTGGCTTAGGTGCTTTCTTCTGAGAGGGTATCCACAGCTGCAAATTCTGATTGGGGCAGATGCATCCTGCCAGCTGGAGTTAGGTGCCTAAGTGCCTTTGAGTCAGCAGGAATTAAGACATGAGATTTCTTATTGATGTATTGCTTCCTGTCTTGCCTTCCAGGAAATTAAAAGGACACCTAGTCAAGGTACGAAGAGACAAGGAATTGTGACCTGAGCTGGGAGCCTTTGGGGAGTCCAGATGCCTTCTGGTGCCCTTTAGGGAGAGCCTGGATTCGCCCTTTCAGTATTTTAAATTTTCACTCTTTGAAGAGATAATGATTTTTCTTTTCTTCCTACTACAATGTGAGAAATACTGTTTTGCTTTTTTTTCCTCTTTTAACACAAATTTTCCACAACAAATTGGACTACTTTCAGTAGGAAAGTATTGGTATTCTCTCCAAACAGCTGGAATTTGAAGTAAAAGTACACCACAACATGTGCTGTTTCCTTGGAAGTGAAAAATCTGTTTAAGAAGACTGTACTTTCACAAATATTTTTCTGGTTCTATAGAACTATTCAGAAAATAATCACCCAGCAATAATGTAATCTGTTATTTAAAAAAAAAGGGGGGGGGGAGTAATAACCATGTGTTTGTATTCTTATTACATTTTTTTAATATATTATTTATATATTTTTTTTTCATACTTGTTGCAGAAGGGTAACTAGCCTCCAGAGTTTGGGTGGAAATGACAGCTGAAATGCCTTTCTGAATCATTCTAAGACTCATTCAGACAAGGATACAACTAAATGAATGTGGATATTCAAAATCTGTATAGAAATACCTGACATAGTGTATTCAGAGTGGCTAAGGGGAAATGTCACTACGAGAACCAGTCCAACACTTATTAATTTTGCCTCTGGTTTCACAGATGAGAAAGGTTTCCTGAGGTTTGAATCAGTCTCTAAATATGTGGAACCCAGGACATCTATTTCCCCTAAGACAGAATTTTGGGTGCCCCCTCCCTCCCCAACATGATGCTTGTGCCTCTGTGGAAGAGGCCACTTGACATTCAACAGTCGTAGTTTCAGACAGTCGCTTGCCTTTTCTTTGAATTCTGACTAACCACATGATGGGAGAGTTGGCTGATTTGTATCCAGACAGTAGACCTCCATGATACTTTCCCATTTGGTTCTTCAAAATGTGAAGCCACTTATGTTTTTTTTCTGGGTTTGGATACAAAGAAAAGGCCAAGAAATTGCTAGTCTGTTCCTGAAGTTCAGAGGAAGGTATTTTAAATCTATAATGAACAAATCTGAGCAGACAAAGTAAATCCTATCTGCCTGTTTCTCACCACATGATTTTTTTTGGGGGATATGCTGCTATTTCCCTGTTACTGGATCCACTTCCTGTCCATATGACTTTCTGTATAAATACTGATCAAATATCTCCATAGACATTGCAAATGCATGCACCTCAGCCAAGCCAATGCCAAAAAAAAAAAAAAAAAAAAAACCTTTTCTTTTTTCCCTCCTTTTTAGAGTAATAAGCTAAGGTTAAATATGTGGAGACATTTATCTGAAAAATGCTAATGGATGATGAGACTTATTTTCCACAGCCAAACATCTCCAGAGCTTTAATAAATGTTTGGGTTAATTTTTGTGGCTATATAAATATCCCTATAAACAGATTCAAACCATGAAACCTGACATTTTCAGTCTTTGGGATGCTTAGAATAGTTAAATAAACCATTCTAGCCAGGTAATGATTTACTTGAAAACACACTTTCTACCACTACCAATTATTTGCATGGCAGTTTTGAATCTGATCGATGTTTCCAGAAGCTTTTTGTCTCTATTTCACTTTATTTCCAACACCCATAAGAAGAGTTGTGTGTGGTGTTTCAGCACTTGAGTTTTTCATGTCATAGCAAGTCTTTAGAATTAACTAATAAAAAAATTAGCTTTTTTGTGGGAGTGGAAATTGATTTTGCTTGAATTTCTTATGTTGAATGTTGCTTTATGTTGATGAAATATTTGAATTGGCTGATGAAAATTTTTATAGTAATGTTTTTGCTTAATCTGAAACATGCCACTGTACTTTAAAACTATTCAGATCTTATTTTCTTTGTTTGTAAAACAGCAAATTGCTGTAAAGTGTTTGCTCAAACTTGGTGTGCATAAAAGTGATAAATTTCTTGTTAAATGTAAATTAGTGTGTGTATGCATAATTAGATCACGATCAGAGTTTTTTCCTTTATCACCTATTTCTCCCTAGCAGAATATTGATAGTAGCAGTCAAAAAATATTGAAATATTAAAATATTGAAGAAAATACATTATTTTCCTGAAGGCAACATGTGGTTCTCTGCTCTCTACAAGTATGACAAATGTCAACAGAATTGCCTCTGGATTTATTAGCTATCCTGCTGGTTTGCATGTTCTTGAGTGATTTTTACAGGCTAGGTCAGAAAATCCTTGTAAATCTATTGGAGAATTGCAGAGGAAACCTGTCAGGCCCTTGGTGCTATTGACCTACTAAAGCTAAGGATTGAGAACTTAATCCCATTTACCCCAAAGATCTCTGCATTGCTGCCTTTTGGATGTGTGTATCTTCACCCTAATACAAGAATTTTTAGCAAATCAAGTAGCATCTTATAAATTTTCTTTGACTAGCGATAGATATCACATAGCCATAAATGAGTGCAAGGAATTGCGTACTTGGATATCCCTGCACAGTAAAGAATCACAGAATACTGTGTGGTAGTATTTCTCAGAAATTAGTGAGTTAGGAGCTCAGATCAGACAAGGATTTTTTCCTTTCTTCTTGAAGTCTATTTTCCAGATAGGAGGGATTCTTATTTTATAGAAGAATCCAAACGGCCACAAACCAAAGCACCAAAAGTTCCGCAGGAACTTAAGGAAAAATTTCTTGACAGTGAGGGTGACAGAGCACTGGAACAGGCTGCCCAGGGAGGCTGTGGAGTCTCCTTCCCTGGAGATCTTCCAAACCCGCTTGGACGCAGTCCTGAGCCACATGCTGTAGGTGACCCTGCGTGTGCAGAGGGGCTGGACTAGATGATCTCTGCCAACCTTAAGCATTCTATGATTCTATGAAACCCTCACATTTTCAAAATTTATATTGATGAGTGTTTTCAAGCTTCCAACAGCGGAATCGTTGTAGATGCAGCAGATCAAACACAATCAGAAAGAGCTATTTAAAATCACTGCCTGCCTTTTGTCTCTCTCAGCCCTGGAAATTTGCTATTGACAACTTGGATGTGCTTCTGCCTGGATTTACTACAGGATTGCAATGAAGAATGTTTTTATCATTGCATATGGAAATTCTCCAGGTGCTCTAGGACTTATGAAGGGTTTTGACTACTACTGCATTATTTTTCTAAAAAAAAAAAAAAAAAAATCCATCACTGTGTTTGCATTGGCTGGAACACCTTTCTGAAACTTCTTAAGCCTTTAATGTTAGATTAGTGGAGTTTGAATGCTTATTTCTTTTCTAAATTTGAGGAGATTATGCTGCCTTGGCTAGAAGCGGTTATAATACCAAGGTTCACCCAGGTTGACAGTACTTTTCTGGAATTACTTTGTACTTTTTTGCAAGAGTTTCTGTAGTATCAAGTTCTGCAAATTATTTGTAATTGAGACTAAAATCTTAAAATGAAAAAATACTTTTTTTTCTGTTTGTTTTCGATTGTTATGCTGTAAAAACATGCAGGTTCTTGTGCCTATTTGTCCACTGTTCTAGAAGGGTCCGGTAAATTCCACTTTTCATTACAAAACCTTTTTTTAGATTTTATGAGTCTGTAAACAGCATAGATCTCCAACAGCATTAAAAACAGGGTTTGGAAGAGTAGGAAACAATGCATTCTTGGTATAGTTTGGGATGAGATCATTTATTTTAGGGTTTGGAGAAGGGTGTGCTGACAAGTTTTTCCCCACATGTGTCACGAAGGCTAACTTCAAAGCTAATTGCATATTGTTGCTTTAATCTTTGTGAAAGTTAATTATCTGAGAATGGCAATATTATGTCTCCTGTTTTTTATAAAAGAATAAACAAAAACTGTTTTGCCAACAATAAATCTTATGGCTTACTATTGGTTCTGAGGCTTAAAGAGAAAATGCAGCCATTTCCCCCTTCATCTTTTCTCTTCCCCCTCATGAAGAGGACCAGCACAGTACCCACCAGGAGGAAATGTTCTGTTGACATCTGGTATAAAGAAGAATTCTTTTTCTTGGAGACTTCACTTCAAATATCATACCTCAAAAGAGCTCTGAAAAGACATTCTGAAGATCTCAGAGCTATCTTCATCAGATCTTTTCTAGCAGAGAAAATTCATATTTTCCTTCAGGGAAGGAAGAAACCTTTCTCAGAAGTTTGCTGAGAAATGCATTTTCCTGCATCAAAATACATGTTGAGCTAGAGCTGTGTTACCCCAAACCAGTTACCAATTTGAAAAGGAGAGGAGGAAAAATAAAAAAAGAGGGGCAACACACTGTCAGAGTGATGCTGGGTTCAACCCTAGGGCTGATTTTTAAATTTAGCATTAATCTAGGGGGAGACTTAGGTTCCAGTCAAGGTTAGGTTGCTATAAGAAAAATACATTAAGGGAAGATTTTTTTTTAAACAAAGCTATTCACCAAAGTTGGAGACTGATTTGTGTCTTGTGTTATGCTTTCATTTGGAACTGACAAGGGTGGGCAGTACATCTGCAAGCTTATTAATGAATATGTTGTTTGGAGGCTGATCACAGCATATGGGTTAAGTTCTGGGCTGGTAGAGGATTAAAGCACTTTATTAAGAAAAAAATGCTTCTTTTAGGTGTTTTTTCTTCTCTCTGAACAGCTCAGTCTTGGACTGACATGAGCATTTAGGGTTTATGCTGAGGCTAGGTTTACTCTTGGGCTTGCTCAGGCAGGGTGAAGAATCTTGTATAATTGCTGAGTTAAGATGAAATTAGGCTCTGATCTCTGATTTGAGATTCCTTGGTGTACCCTATTTTCCAGTGGTAAGAACAGGTAAATTCAGTAACACGTCAAACTCTGTGTAAGTGAACTATTTTTCTTAACCAATTCTTACCCTAATTCCAGCTCCAAGTGCAGTTTCCTGTGATGCAACTCTTCCTTCTAAACTTATTCAAAGACCAAAACCAGCAAATAAATGTCACTAAGATATTATCACTTCCATTGGCATTGGCTGGTTCTTTGAAAGATAGTTTGATTGAGGAGACAGCACCAAGGGTAACTATTCAGTCTCTGTTTTCCCAATCTTAATCTAAATCTACTTAAACCCAGTACTGGCATTAAAGTTGGCCTTATTTACAAAAAGCACAACAATGACCAAGTTAGATATATATTTGAGTTCCTACTGTCCTGTCTTAGTTCTACAGGTCTTCTGAGAAACATCAGGAAGCAAAAGAAAACCAAAATCAAGCCAACCCTTCAGACTATGTTTCTCCTGTCACTATGACTAATGCCCTCATTTATTAAAATTGAAGCTCAGTGCTCAGAGAGATGCAGCCATCTTTCTTCTTTCTTCAGGTTTTGATATATCCCACGAAAATCTTCAGGCAGTAATTTTTTTCAAACCCTGGTGTCTCAGTTACTGACCAAGCAAGAAGACCTACATCTGAATGAAGAGCAATAGGTCTGCTGTTGTCAGCCCCTAGACTGGAATTGGATCTTCTCACTATGTTTGCTACAGAAAGTAATTTCTCTTAGTATTATTCCTGATTATATTTAGAAATTTAGTGCACCCACCACTAAAAAAGAATGTGTAGTTTTGAGCTGGGAAAAACACGTGCCATGAATCCTTGATTCTCAAGGAAGCCATGTAGGACTCATCAATAAAGAGAACTACTTTATGAATGGGAATCATTAGTTTTGTTCACGTCGTTCTTCACTGTAAATCTTTATCAGCCATCCATAAAGAAAAAGGCCTTCAGATTGCACTTCCCCAATTTTGCCTCTAATCACAGTCATCAGAGATTAAAAAGAACCTATATTAAGTTTCTATAGTCTTAACACTCTCACACCGTCTCTCTTTTTTAATACATATATATATATATATGTATTAAAGTATATATGAAAGTAACAAAATCCGTAGCTTTGTAGTTGGACATATAATCCCCTACTCCCCAAGACAACTGCAAATAAGTGCAATATATTCCACCCCTAAATTCAAAGCAATGAAAGTTTATTCGTTTAAATAAAATGTGTCAATTTTTCTATTCTGTGATTTTTTTTGTACTCGAGTTAATCTAAATTTCTGAATCTGCAGAAACTTTAAGAATCCAATCAGCTTTAGAATAACATCTGTTTAGATATTTCTTGCAGAAGTCATAAATTCTAATGCATTCCTCGATTTAAAAGTGACCATTTGCTTTTCATAATTTTCTGTTTATTTACTTTTTTTTTTTTTAAGGATAATCCATACTGTGTTCTTTTTCTTTTAGCAAGCAATATTAAAGATGATTGCATGAGAGAGACAGGAAAAATAAAATTAGAGAAAATGAGAAAATGGAAGATCCAAAATAATAAAAAAAAAAAACAAAAGGAATGAGAAGGTACTTTTGTCTCCTTACTTAAGCTGCAGCTGCCAAAATTTTTTTTGCTGGTTCCCTTGATCCTCCCTAAATCCCTCTCCAAGGAAGGCCTAATTGGCAGATAGAAGAGTCTTAGATCTGGTTGAACTATCAGGGTGAGCTGATCATAAACTGGGGCAGACAATTTTCTTGATTTCCTTTTTTAATTTTTTAAAAATTTTTATTTTTTTCTTCAGGCAGATTATGAGAGAGGATGCAAGTTTTTTTCAGAGCTTATATTATATCTTTTTTCTTCTGGAACTTTAGGACAGGCTCATTGTGTTCTGAAATAGGCATCTCTTTTAAAGTGCTGCCAGTGCTTCCCAGGCTGCTCTTGGGAAGGAGCGGTAATGTTGAAATGTTGAAATAGAAATATTGGCTAGAAACTTGAGAAAGTTAAAAAGCAGTCATCAGCTAATTAATATCTTTGTGCTAAATGAAGTCTTTGTGGGGCCTCTCAGTACCTTTCTGTGACTAAGCAGAAGTTTTAATAGTTCATATATAATAAGTGTAAACTGTGCTATTTTCTTAGGTCTATTTTTAATACTGTCTTCTTTAATAGTAATGATAAAAACTGCAACGATAAAAAGAACAGTCCAAAGCTCATGGACCTTTATCTATTTTCCTCAATAGCCTTCAACCTCTTGAATCTTGCTTTACTTCCTCAAGCATGAAAACAAAAAAAGATGCAATTTCTTGAGCAACTAACACTGTAAAGCTGCACAGAAAGCAGGATGCCTTAAGATGTGTATGGGTAGGCTGTTATTTAGCTGTTCCAAATTTTAAGAAATGGAGGCAAATATAAAGTCTTGTGGCTCCTCATATTTTTTCTGTTTTTTTTTTATACAAGTTAATCATACAAAATACCAACAGAATAGTTCTTCAAATATGGAAAAGATGCTCAATTACTATATTTTTATTTAAAATTCAATTAAAAGTAGCAAGTGCTCGATTAACTCTACATCTTAACATGAGTTTGTTTTGACATGACAGCTAGTATGCAGCCACAAGAAAACTAGCAGTGAAGAAAGAATCACATCATGCTAAATCATTGACGGTTTTTGGTAGATTGATATTGATATATAGCAATTAAGCATACAGACTTAGCAAATAAACCCCTCCTTTTTCAATATTTATGCCCATGTGCTAATGCATAAAAATGTGTTAAAATGCAGTTCTCAAATGCAGCAATAACATAGATGCAGAGAGATTATCATATAGATAATTTCTTTTTCTTTCTTTTTTTAAGGGACGATGTGCCGGATGGGCTCGGGATTCGGCAATAAGGACACATTTAACAGACTGATTTATTAACACCGACGCCTTTAATTAAGCAACATTAATACAAGTACAAACAAACGTGAAACAGTTACTCACTGAATAATACTTGCCAGCAGGACTATGAGACCACGCATCTCTCCAAGATAGAGGATGGAAGGGGCTGGCAGGCTCTCAGTCATAGCGGGCGTCCCCGCGGGAGACACTGGTGGCCACGATGTTGAAAGTCTCTGTCCCACCTGAGTCAGCCCCCTCATTTTATTACTGGGCCATCCTGTCACGTAAGGCCCGTACGTGCCAGGAGGCCACCCAGGGGCGGGCAAATCTCTGCCTTGCTGTTATACAATCCTTCTAAGACTGCGCGTGCGCACATTGCAGAAGGGGGTCTCGTTCCTCAGTTTGGTGGTCCCGCCTTCCTCATCTTTCTCATCCTCACAGTGACTTTGGCCTTCAAACTTCCTTAGACAGCGGTTTGTAGTTAGGCTGGCAGCAAACCAGCCTGAACAGCAATTCTTGTTTCTTCTAAGCTAGCTACTTCTTTGTTCGTTTAGATAACATGTAACTACTATGAGCTCTCCGTGCTTCTTCAGACATCTGGGCATTATAAGCTTCTTTTGTTAGCGGCCTCTGCTGAGCATTATCAAAATTAAGTATTTCTTCCTCCAAGGTCTGAGTTCTGTTTCGCACAATAATTATTTATGACTCTATGGAGCATAAAAATTTCCGCCTCCAATACAGACGAATACAAGAAAAACAAAAAGAAACAGCTTAAACAAACATACTTATGCTTTTGTTCAAAGTTCTTCATTTTAAAATAGAAGTATTGTGAGTTCAAATGTAACCTCTAGGCCCTAAAAATGGGATACTGAAGCTACCAAATTCTGCATGTACTGAATAACTCAAATTCCCATCACTGGGGATTCTTTTTTAAAGATCTTCCAGCAGGGGAATCTATACGCCACTCAGGAAGAGGGTTTATCACAAGCTATAGGGTTTGTGGAAGGCTAGAGAGATCATAAGGTGAGCTGAAAAGAAAATGAGGAAAGGTTCAGAGTGTGTGCTTTGTCAACTCTGAATTAGCACTTATATTGTTTTTTGTGAGTCTATCTGGTTTTGTGAATAGGCATATTCTGGTAATAATGTTTCATTTATTTATGGCCTTTCTGGAAAAAAAGAAGCTGGAGCTGAAAGTGCTATTGAAGAGAGTCTTCCTCCATTTTCCTCAGGCTTGATCCTGAGCACATGCTATTTTTCTAACCTCCCAACTGTCTTATTATAAATGTTTTTCTACCATCAAACTTCATACATCATGTGCCTTGAAAAAGTAATACAGAATTGTATGGAATTTACTAGTACACAGTAATATTTACTACATTCACTTAAGTAGCATTGGTACACTGATACAGTGCCTTGTTTATCTTTACAGTTTTATATGGCTAGGATTTATCCAGAGAGTATATAGTGGTAGTAATTGTTTGTTGTTGTGTATTTTTAGAGATAAGTTTTTGACTGTTTCTAACATAGCTATCAGCTGAGACAAGCACTCACAAATTATTATGATTTAGTACGTTCCTCTAAATGTTCAAATTTTTCAAGTTTTTAAGCTCTCTGCCTCTGTCAAGGCATTTATATATCTTCTTGCATTTATATATCTGTATAACACAGGCCTAGACATAGTCTTTGCATACCAATATAAGCCAACAAAAACTTCATTAAAAGCCGTAGTGGCAGATGAGAATAATGAGAGAACTCTACTAGCTGCAAAACTTACTTTTTGATCCATAAGAGTTGTCCTAGTTGTTGTCCTAAGGAAAAACAGACTTTCAGTCCTGCCCAAACCACAGTAGGACACCAGTGACCTGAAAGTGAGTGAATGATATGACTTCTTCTGTATTCCTTGCTGAAAGACTTTCTCTTGCAAGCAAATGGCAATTACATATTTCCAGCCTGCTGGGCAAGCTATAACAACCTCGAGTGGAAGTTTGGGAGCAGTCATTAATCGAGTAAGATAGAAGAGTTTAAAACTGTTTATTAAATAGTTTTGAAAGTGGCAGGAACACACCCGAATATTAGATGCCTCATGATAAGCAATATATGCAAGGGATGATGGAGAAAACCTAAAAGGAAATACAGTGGGGTGGTAAGGTTGCCATTGTGATGTAATTACTAGGTGTATTTACAGCCACACCAAAGGAATTTTCTAAAAACTATGAAATCTGAGGAGCTTCAAGGGAAGTTCACTTAGAGAGTGGTCACCTTTTGTCATTCAGAGAGAATAGTTGACTTCCCATGCCAGCGGTGAAGAGATTTCTTTCCTTGTCTTTACCTCTTTAGACTTGTCAATTAAAGTATTCCAGTAAGTGCAGGGGAGGTAATGCATTACTTCAACAAACTTGTCCACAGAAACAATTTCTTTCCTAGGTAGAGTGGTGTGGAAGAATGTAGGCGTGGCAGGAGGAAGCATCAAAGCCGTAAAATTTTGATAACTGCAGTAATCATGGAACTCTTTAAAACAGCTAGTAGGGTTATAAATATGTGCAGATGCACTTTTGCACTTTTAATGCACTTAAACACATGCACTTTTAATGGGAGTAGGCACATCTTTAAATATAACAGAAAACTACAAAGACAAAACAGAAATAAAAAGAGAATTAAGAATATAACAAATAACAGCAATATTTTTACTTTAAATTATGATTCTTACATAAGGTATCTGGAAGGGGGTTGGTCCTGGAGATATTTTTCCTGCAAAATGCATGCATGTGTAA
Organism: Nothocercus julius; assembly: GCA_013398735.1. Classification (NCBI taxonomy): domain Eukaryota; kingdom Metazoa; phylum Chordata; class Aves; order Tinamiformes; family Tinamidae; genus Nothocercus; species Nothocercus julius. The sequence goes on from VZSV01000031.1 coordinate 101,586, forward strand.
CACTAAGGAACCCATGTACCTGACCTACTTACAGCATTATCACATTGTGGTGCACAAGACAGCGGCTCTAATCTTTGATATAAACAGATTTTGTCTGCCAAGAACTACTACTTAGATGTATCAGTTCACATAGAGTCAACAATGTGTCAACAAAGCCAGTGTGACTAGACTGTGTGACAGAGATGATCTGAATTAGTTGATGAGACTTAAAATTAATAAATTTCATGTGTATGTAGTTTTATATTAGTGGCACCATAAACTATGTTATTACTTTATCTTTGTACTCTCTCTTGAGAGAGACAGTGACTTGTGTCTTGCTTAAAAATAAAATGATGTCTTTAAAGTAGGGATTGTTTTTCTGTGCGAGCAGTCCAGAGGGAGTTTGGTCACAGCAGGAGGTACCACTGAATTGCAAGCTGATGGTAACAGTCTCCTGAATTGAGTGAATAGGAAATGCTCTACATGCAGCTGTGCTCAGCTTCTGTTACTTGCAATGTGTACTGTCATCTGCCCTATTTCTTTGCTGATGTTTCTCTATTTTCCCTTTATTCACAACATAGCTGGCCACACAGAGGCACCAGAAACTTAAAACCAATGGTAAAGTTCTGGTCTCACTAAGTTAGAAGCAAAACTATCTTTTAAATTAGTGGGACCCCCAGATGGCCCTATGACAACTGCAAGCAGAGAACAGCACACTTATTACATTCATTTTTTGGATCTGTGGACAGTTCTTTAGTTGACTGCTTTCCTGTTTGTGTGGAGCAATGTAACAATGACAGGGTCTATTTTTCCCTCGGATGGAGAATTGTAACAGTGTTCAGATTTGCCAAGCAATTTGGAAGGGATATTGTGGAGGCCCTGCAAATACCTATATTCAAATTACCTATCAACCCTGTGAAGAAAGCTCACTGTGGACAGTTTGTATTGAAGAAGAATCATTTATTTTAGGCAGTAAGGTTTAGATAATCACCTCTGTCCATCTGCATGGATTCACAGAAGCCATCACTCCTTTAACTTGAGTGGTTTTTTTGATCTCGGTAGGGATCTATGCTGTGGAAGATTTTCCAAACATAAGAGCAGAGACTGACAACTGATCCTTTTAATCTAGGCCAGACCTTTGGTTGACTTCATTAACTGTTTGAACCAGAAGTCTTCTTTTGGCATGGATAATTGTGCCTTTTCAAGCTTGTCCATGCTTTTCATCCTCTAACAGTCTGTTGGCAGACTCTCCTCCAGGTCTTCTGCCATTCCTTGTGGCTAGCCTTTTTTCCCCTATGAACAGAAAGTCTGAACCTCAAAATAACCTTTGTCATCATTTACACATGCTAGCAAATGCTTGCCAGGTTGTTCCGGTTTGATGCAGGGGTGGGGGGTGAAATTTGGTAAGAGATGAATCCCCTTCTGTTCCTACTGATCCTTAAAGGCTAGAGGGACTGGGGGTGGCTGGACTCATCTCTTAATAGGGATACCAAATACTGTGGTAACTATAAGCCCGACTTTGGCAGTACCGGATTCATGAACGGTCTGTCGACCGTAGGTCCGATTGCCTTCCTAGGAGCGAATCGAGTTCCCAAATAGTGTGATCAACTATAAGTTCGACTCTTGCAGTACCAGATTCACAAACAGTCTGCCAACTGTAGGTCCGATTGCCTTCCTAGGAGTGAATCGAGTTCCCAAATAGCACAATTTATTCAAATTCAGCATTTAGCATGCTCAGTGAGGAATGATTGTTCCTTGGAAGCTGGTAACTTTTGGGATGGGGTTGAGTATTGGTATTATAATGAGATTAGAATGAGGAGAAGGTTGAGCAAAGTCCATCGGAAAGGACTGATCTGCCACCATTGTTGGCCCAGCACCAGACGTCACACTATGTGGCTTAGCAGCTGCATGGTACGACCAGGTTGCCACCTGTGCAGGGAGTATAACAGAGTTTGACTGAGGTGTCTTTGCTCCATCCTCAATTCACTCATTATCTGCACAACAACATCAGATTACCCCCTCTGCAGGGAAGCCAACAAAGTTTGGCCATGGTGTCTCCATTCTGCTCCACTCTTTGTTTACTCTTACTAGTGTGTCCTAGGAGGGCAGATTGTGTTGCCAAAGGAAACATGGAGAAGTAGATTCATTTTTGGTACATTTTGAGTCAGAGGTGACATTGAGGACAAGCTGATATGATTTCACTAGTTAGTGCTACTGACATAGGCCATCCCTGTGCCACATATTCTTCATATAGGTCATTTTTCCCCAAAAGTCTCCTTTTTACATGCAACCGTTTGATTAGCGTTTGTCACTCATTTCCTTCAGCAGGTACTGTTTGCACTTGTGCTAATCCTGATTCCACTTTGTCGCTGGTGCACTAGTTTTTCATGTGCCTTTATCCATCCTGTCTCTAAAGGTCGTTGCCTGCTTACTTCTGAAAGTCTCTGCCAGTCACTTTTCCGCCACACTGGTATACGATTTACCTCCCAATTATTTGCCTCCCACTGATATAACCATTCTGTTGCTCCCTTAAATGTGGCATAAGAATCAGTATAAACTACCTCAGCTCCATTTTCCACAGCTAACAACAAGGCTCAGAGTTCCCCAGCCTGGGTGCTACTTTCACCTTCTTCAGTTACTGACCATCCTGAACTTATTTCCAGGGCTGCTGCCTTATAATTCCATCCCATGCTTGTTCTTCGGACAGAAGCATCAGTAAACCATACTCCGTCCTTTTTGGAAGATACAGAATTCTGGGGCCACCTTAATAGGTGAAGGTTTATAAGGAAGACATAGTATCGTAATGTCTGAGCTTACTGGCTGTTGCAATTTGGAGGTCTTAGTTGGTCCTTCATTTAGTGATAACAAATGCCTTATTCCTTCTAGATAAATATACCATTTGCGAATATTTCCCTTCTGTGCAACACCTTCAGGAGGGGGGGTTGCCTTTAAGGATGGGGCTTAACAATAGAAAAGGCCCCCAAACAATGATATCCTGTGCAGTTTGTAGTTTTTCTCCCTATTTCACTGCTTGTACTAACGCTGCTCTGTCTCTTTAAAGCAAATAGACGAGAAAAGCAGGGGTCGTGAAGGAGCTGAAGCTGCTTTTTGAAAGATGCTGCTGCCAGTAGGCAGAAACCATCATTTTCCTCTAAGCACATCATATCCTAGAATATTGGCTGGGTGTGAACTTAGTACCACATCCACAACTGTCATCCTCTTTTCCCCAGGCAACCACAATTGTGTCCTAGCAAGTGGGCATTTTTCAATTTCAAGCAAGGGGGAGTTTTTGTCCTGCCTGCTTGAAGAAGGAGGTTTAGTCACTTTGTGTTCCAGGATGTCAACCAATTTCTGATACAGTCAGTGGACTGTCCATACAGCATAGAGCGGGCACTCCTAAAACTAATGCTTGTCGCCATAAATTACTGCGCAGATTGTAATTTTGATTTACAGATCCCGGTGGACCCTGAGAGGGTTTCAGTTTGTGTTTTGGATATGGCTGACCCTCCAATGTTGTCATGTGAAACACCTTCCTACCTCTCCCTAACTGTTCTGGCAGAGGTTCAAGGTCTGACCACGTCATCTCTCGTCCATGACTCACCATGTCACGTAACAGATCCGCCCAAGTAGGAATGCGTAAAGGGGGAGCATGGGGATTCTGATCATTATGCTCTCGGGCCCTAATGACGCTTTCCTTCAAATTTTGCATATGTATCTTTGCTGTGTCAGGCAGAGCCTTAGTGAGAGGCCTTAGATGGACTAGGTCTACTGGAGCCATTAACAGAACATCAAAAGGTCCTTGGTCATACATTGCCTGAGTGCAAGCCACTTTTTGCATTGCTTCTGATAAGCCAGACAATCCTTTAACTCTGATTACTAGTGGCTCACCTCTTTCTCTGAGGTCCCCCTGTCCAAAAAGCAACTCGAGCAGTAATAGATCAATTATTGTCTGGGAACCCCTCATTTAGAAACACTCCTGGTCCCCAGAAACCTGAAGATTCTTCTCTGTCTGACAATATTCTGTCACCACCTGAAAGAGTAACTCTCCACAAATATTCGGTTTTGGTTTGCTTAGGCTTTCTTGAAAATTTAGTCTGCAGTTCTCCTAATTCTGAACCTGAATAAGGAGCAATCTGAATTGCAATGCTGGGATTCCGACCTTGGGGTCCTTCAGTTTTTTCCGTCTTGATCAGCAGCCGAACAGCCACTGGTTCTAAGGAGTCTTCTTCTATTTCCTTATCTAAATCTCCCCATATGTCCCTCATCCCAGTATTTAGGCTCTTAGTCCTCAGGTTGTTAGTAATTAACTTCTTGATCTGTCGCACATTATGGGGTTGGGGTGCCTGCATCAACATTGTTTCAATTTCCTGTTCCAATAATTGGGTATGTCTCTTTTCCTTCTCTAATTCATACTGCAAGCGTTGAATTTCTGAATTTTTACTCTGATAATCTATTTTCAATTTCTCACTTATTTTATAGTCCTTCTGCACCTGAATTAGGTAACTGCCCAGAATGGCACAAATAACACCCTTTCCTTTGCTGTCCTTAAACTTAGCATGACATTCCTCTATTCTTTGCAAAATCTTTTCAGGATCTGACCAATTGTCTCTAGCCCAATCTTCCCCACCTTCTGAGGCGCCACATTTCTGTCTCCGTAGGTATTTCTTTATCGACATCTTGCCGGCTACGCCAATTTAAAATGTTGCTGTTTGATGAGGGTGGACGGAAATTTGGTAAGAGATGAATTCCCTTGTGTTCCAGCTGATCCTCAAAGGGTAGAGGGACTGGGGATGGCTGGACTCATCTCCTAATAGGGATACCAAATACTGTGGTAACTATAAGCCCGACTCTGGTAGTACCAGATTCATGAACAGTCTGTCAAACGTAGGTCCGATAACCTTCCTAGGAGTGAATCGAGTTCACAAATAGCACAACTCATTCAAACCACAAGAGCCTGTATAGGCAGAGTGCTGCAGAAAGTTTAAACAGAGTCTATGCAAAACAGATCATAATTTTAAATTACTTGCTTATGGGTCTAGCAGTTGCTTATTTTTATTTTTCCTAGGAGTTATCAGGACGATCACAAAGAAATGTTAAGAAATTACTTAAGAAATAAAAACAGTTTGAATAATAAAAAAAAATGGGCAGCTTCAGAGCACAACATGATCTTTCCAGTGGAAAGAATTTCATCAATAGGATTCATTTTGAAAGATGGCACCTGCAGTAAAAATGAGACCACTTAAAACATTATGTTGAGGCAGTGCTCTGGCTCAGAGGGAGTTATGTTACCTACTGAATTATAGTACCATCTTGTTCAGCAGCCTGTTTAAAGATGGGATTTTCTCCTAGGAATGAAGAGACCAGAAACCTTCAAATAAAAAAGAAGGATGTCCATCAGCTAAAGTGCCACTACAGCCTGTGTTTCCAGGGTCTAAGGAGTGCACTTCCTCAAAGGAAATATAATGAATTTTGAAATTATACAATATGTGTGAAATTACTGTGGTATTTGAATTGATGTTCGCAACTTGCAGCAGGAATGAGATGTCAAGGCCTTCTTAGGAATAGAGGATGAGAGGGAAAGAGGGACTTGCTGCTTTTACCTCCACTCAGGAAAAAGGGGCCAGAAGTCATGATAATGATCTCTGTGGTTCTCTGTGATTTATGATCTCTGTGTTCAAAACTGAGTACTCTTGTCCAAGGATTACCAAACACTGTAGATTCCTAATTCAGGTCACAAGCTACATGCTGCTTAATATAAAACTCAGTTACTGCATGACAAAGGAAGCATAGGACTACTGGAATAGAAGTATTGTTTAATGGTGTTATAATTGTAATGGTGTTATAATTAAGTGTTAACCATCCATTTTCATAACTTCTTACTTGACTAAATTCCTCTATATTTACAGATAGTGAAGCTATAACCCATTTTTTTTTTCATCCTACTATTGCATAATTTTGATGAGAACTGTTACCATTCATGCAAGAGAGGTTTTAGTAATGGACCAGTTCTCAATAAATTGTCCTCATTTAATACACTATTTAAATGAGCTAATGGTTTCTGAGGATCCTGTCCAGAACATGTTGCATATATTAATCCAATATTATAAATAGATGGATGCCCTAAGGGGGATTCAGATTGAGATCAACAGACCTCAGTTTTGTGCTATATATAGGTATCTACTGCAGGACTACAGATTGGCTTCCATCTGAGGTGATTCAATGTGAGATTAAGACACCTCCATAGAAGGGTCTCCATGTCAATGGATATCTCAGTAGACTTAAGAATTCATTTCATTGCCTCAGCACAGATTACTTCCACCATTTGAAATATCCTTTTTGCCTTGCCCTAGAAGCTTCTCTGGAAAGGAAGGACATCCTATTGGTCCTGCATCATACCTGCCATAACTAAGAAAATTTCTCATATATAATATGGCATCTAAATGAAATAATTGCATTCACATAACTGAATTGAACCTTTAGGTTCAAATTTCCAGAAATCATGGGCTGCAATAAAGATATTGTGAAGTTAAATATTTATCATGTGCATAAATCTATGTTTGGCTGATTCAGTTTTCAGACTAGTAACACCCCTTCTGCCACATGCGAGGAGAATACACTCCACTAAGGAGAGTAGTGATTTGGGGAAAATCCACATATCCTAAAAGGCTCGTATTAGGGAACACCAAACAGTTTTATCCCACACCTACAAGAAGAACATTTTAGATTTGTAGAGTGTTTTACCTGTCTCTGGTATGATAAAACACTGACAGCTCTCTTCTGTAGATTAATTAAAAGTGACCTGAGTAGTTCTGGTTCTTGAGTAGTTTTGGATGGTGAACTTGACAATGAAGAAAATTACCTATGTCGTATACCTATGTGTCTATGTCATACAGACAATGCAAACATAAATGGACAATCAAATCCCCTCCTGAACTACAAGCTGCATTTTTTTTTTTTTTTTTTTGACAAAAGAGTAAGACACGCTGGGTGGGATTAATTTAAGTCAATTTTTAAGTCAAGATATAGTGCAGTCACCACAGATTCCCTTTGTATTCAGTGAAGAGTAATGGTCACTTCTGGTGTGCAATTCATTTGTACCTTATTTGCCATCTAAAATTAATGAGATTCTAGAATTGTCTATGTATCTTTGTGGTCTATAAAGGAAACCTAGCAGAATTAGTTCAGAATTAGACATTTACATTTTAGATGTCTAAAATCCATTGAAATGAATGAACCAACACCAGCCCTCCTTTCCCAAGGACCCCTACTACCTTGGGAAGAATAGTAGAAACAATACCCTCTTTTCTACAAGATTTAGTAGTGTGCAACCGATTTATTTTAATCTGTGCCCGGTAGACACACGTTTAGTGCTTATACTGAGCTGTTGAGAGCAAAGCACATTTTTTTGGACTGATTGGGATAGAAAACAAGAGGATTCATTGGGTCAGAATTAAGTTGTGAAAACAATTACTGGAAGCAGGATGTCTCTGCTGTGTCACAGGGAAGCAGAAAATACATCCATCCACTGCAGTAGAGCTGAAAATTGAGTAGGGTGTTTGGATAGCACTCCAGAAATGCTTCACAATGGGTTTGTGTCTGCTAGCACCATCTGATGTTGGTCCTGGTGATATGTTCCTTGACTCCTTATTTTGTTCTTTAAAAACAGCACAGTCTCTACTATTTCTGTTTTATTCTAACGGAGACATAAATCTTTGTCCTAGCACAACACAGTAAAATGAAGTTTGAGTAACTAAACTTACTGGAGCAGAACGATCTCTATTTCTATAAAGTATTCATTCAATTTTGAACAAGCAACATATTTTCCCTCAGATACGACACATGCAATTTTATTTTCAGTCTATACATATAGTCTGTTCTTTTGACAAGTACCAGAGTGTATAGCAAGATATGTTTTTACACTGTAAAAGAATTGCCAGCTATTCGTTCAAAGAGACAAAAATTTTGTATTAATTAGTATTTTCCGTTTCACAAGAATTTCTCAAAATGTATCTTGGGCAATGAGAAATCTTATGAAATTCAACAAAGACAAGTGCAAGGTCCTGCACTTGGGGAA
>VZSV01000031.1:131988-169869 GCA_013398735.1 Nothocercus julius
TTCCTTCCTTCCTTCCTTCCTTCCTTCCTTCCTTCCTTCCTTCCTTTGTAGTTCTGGGATTAGTATCCTTCCTTCCTTTGTAGTTCTGGGATTAGTATCCTCCATGCAGCGGAACAGTGAACCAGTCCAGGGACAGATCTAAGTTAAAACTAACCCAGTCAAAAAGAAATGCAAAGGTTAACAGAATTCAATCCAGTTCAATATATGCCTCCAAGAGAACAGTACTGGCTCAAAGGAAAGTAAGGCCCTGCTGGCGAATTTATAGTGAAATTAGGATTAGAGAACTATATGTATGAATTTATACAAGTGTTCACAGTACCAAAATGTTTGTAATTTGCTCTCAGTCTGTTATGCTTATGCATTTTCAGAACAAAAAACTATTTTTAAACCCCATATTTCAATTAGAAAATTGCTAGAAAGAAAAATATAGGACAGAATGAATCAGACTGTGACAATGATGTTTTGTCTGCTAGTGTATACGTTTTTTATTCGACTGAGATAGCTTACATTGGTTAACTACATCTTCCTCTTCTTAAATTATCATATGCAAATCATCTCAGGGAAAAAAAAAAGGTAGTCATCAGCCAAAGGAAGTTTATTGCTCTTAATGCAAAGTATTAGTGTTTTATGCTAAGAACTATAATATTTATCTCGTTATATGCAATATAGCCCATAGAAATAAAATACTGGTATGATTTTTGAGATAGAATTTTGTAATTTTAAAGATAAATGTCTGGGTAATACTGAAAGATGAATCAAAGATAGAACATTGTTCCTACTATTTAAGGCTGTATTCCTGCTACAGGGGGAGACTAAGCATTTTTTTCTACAGTGAAATAAAAGTGAATTTTTAAAAGAAGGAATAAAGAAAATGATTCTGGGAGGGCTCTTTTTGATCGTGAATTCCCAATGTCTTGTTACAGCAGGCAGTATCATCATATAATCCTATCTGAAAAAAAAAAAAAAAAAAAAGGTTCCTACATAGGCTCCCTGCTTTCCTCCTTGAAATCCTTTACCAGAATCTCATTCCTTTAATAATCAAAAAACCTCCACATTTCCAGGTCAAATTAATTCAAGTGACCAATTAACTTATGCAACTAGAAAACCCACATTTGTTTGTCAAGGAAAAGGTTAGCTTGAATATTTGGAAATCTCATTTTATCTTTAGTATGCCACTTCCAACACAAAGCCTAATAAAGAAATATATGTCATGCCATGGTAGCATTAGTTGTTAATTCTGGTTTTCCAAAATGAGTCTTTGCTTGTCAAGCTCAAGCCTGAAAGGTTAATGGTTCCCTTGCTTTCTCATATCTTGGTGGGATATGCAAGGCTTCCAGGGGAAAAAAGCAGGGATTCATTTTATTTTCTGCAATAGAGGCACCTGCAGTTGGCTCTAACAGTAGAGTTGCTTTTTTATGGCTTTTATGTCTTTTGTGTTCAAGCAGCAGATGAAGCAAAGGCTTCATCATATCATGTTTGAATTTTGATGATCTTTGAATCTATATGAATCACACACCAGGGAGCATTCCTAATGATATTAAAGATAAGGTTACCTTTTTTTGATGAGTGATGAAAGTTTAGCCATAAGGAGCTGGGCTGTGCTACTTGCTTTTGTGGACAGCCAATAAATTATGGTCCCATTTTATTATAAGTGATCAGAGTTGAAAAGGCTTGTTTGTACATTTTGATTCCATTTCTGGATTGGTAAAACAGGTCACCAAGTTTACATTTTCTAGACCATACTCACTACTCCTTTTCACCTTAGTTTGACAGAAAGTTGCACAAGTTTGTATCGATAGTATGTATAATACTATGTGGCTGCAATACCCTTTACAATGATAGGGAATTTTCATATATTCTGTTCTTGTGGAATGTCATGTAAGATTGTAGTTTCTTTCGAAAAGTTATTACTGAAAAGATATGTGATTTTTAGAAACAAATCTATAGTTACTTCAGCAGATTGTTAAGCATCCTGCTAGTTGTTTCAGCTGTTGACTCTTAGTTTGATAAACCATCTAGAACTGTTTCTGTTGCTTGATTGAATAAAAATTCAAACTTTGTACTCTAAAAGTTTACAACAGCATTTGATAACTTTAGCTTATTGAGATGAAAGTTATAATCTGTTTTTCAGTTAATGCTCCAGGCAAAAAAAAACAAATAAAAACAAAACAACCCACCCTGCTCTGATGTTTTGTAAAGAGCAAATAAAGTTGGGTTTGTAAAGCAAGCCCAGTTTGCTTGCAGATTTTATCCTGGATTTGTAAATTATCTTTGATACGAAAATATATTGCTCATAAGATCTATTTACATTTCCTATCCTTATCCGATCTTCATGTTCTTATTCAGTGGTGCTGTTTTTATATTTCCATGTGACAATAATCTTATAGAAATCTAATCTCCACAAATGCCCCTAAAGGACATCAGCTAAGCTGAGGAAGTTATTACAATTCTCTTCCGTTAGAACAAATAGTGTTGGATATATTTGGCATATTGTGCTTTGGAGTAGAATAAAAGCTACTTGCTATGCACTCAGTATCATTGTTATGAGATAATATTTGACAAGAAAAAAAACTTCCTTTGTTGTAGCTATTGATGTCACAGCAGAAACATGAGCAATAAGAGCAGAGACTGACTCATTATATTATGCATTTGCTTTAAATTTTGTGGCAGAAAGTACATATAACACATAGCCATGTTTATCCCACTGATACTGACTCACTAGCTCACACTCACTGAGGAAGAATTCTGAGGTAGTTATACTTCATTTCAAAGTGGCTCAAAGCATTCAAACAGAAAAAATCACAAATTCTCAAAAAAACAAAAACAAAAACAAAAAAGAAACTGTTCCAGAAAAGATTTTATATGATAGAATTCATTAAGTAAAAAGAAGTTTCCAGCTGTCACTGCTAGACTTATCTTTACAAATCCCCAACTTATTCTTTTTTTTTTTTTATGATTTTATTTTAGGTGTAGGAAAACATCTTCCATCTGATCAGTATGGAGAGAGCACATGAGCTGGATATACCTCCGCTTGGAATCTATATGTGTTTGCAGCTTATAACTTCTTGAACAGGAATTACAGGAACAGAGGAGTCAAACTTATTAGTGGTAGTGATAGAGAGTGAAATAACTGCATATTGCAGTCTGGGAGATATAGATTTCAGATTAGCAGTAATTTCTTAACTAGAAGGTAGCTCAGCTATAAAACAATTTTTTGAGATAGGTTAGGGAGCCTCCATCCATGCAGTCTGCAATACTTGGCTACGTATAGCTGTGGCTGACCTGATCTAGTGTTGTCTTCATCTACAGGAGGAGCAGATGAACTTTTGCTTAATTATGACCTATATACAGTCATGTTCAGAGATACTTTACAGCTAATTCTTTGCCTTCTATAGCAAAACTGAAATCCCACAGCACAACAATCAATCTGTAAAGGACCTGTTTACTCCTATTAGATGTCCATCTTTGCCTTTTTAATTCAGTCCCCTTAAAGAAAGATTGGTAAATTCAGGTTAAGTATTGGCATGGATAGTACCTGAATGAGGCAGGCACACGTTTGTTCATCGTTTATTCTGCTATTCTAGCAATTATGTTACTGAAGGCCTTAGATGGTTCAGTGAAGTGCAGAGAGAGGTACAGAGAGGATTATTTATCTTATTGAGAGGAGAATAGTTATTCATTTCATTAAATTTTCGAATTAAAGAATTAAGTTTTTATATCTAAGTGAGCCAGAGCCAAGGAAATAAGCAACTAATGAGGCTGTGTTGGCTTTCCTAAGACAGGCACCCAGGAGAGAATGCCCTCATATAAATCGCCCTCTGAATATGCTGAGCTGTTTTCACCATGAAGATTCCAGGATGAAGCCATCAGGCTTTTAAATGCCTAAACTAGGCCATATTAGCACTTGGCTTGACATCATAAGTTTAGAAATATTTTTCTTTTATGCAACAAAGAATAGAAGAAAGCAAACAAAAAATGAATTAAAGATTAAGTATCCTAATTCTAAGCTCCATAATGTCAATACTGTATTTTGGGATTTCTGATTCCATAGCATTACCTTTAAATACACAAAGAAAGAGGTTTTAGTTTTTTACTATGTTTGGAGAACAAAATGTTTCAAATTTGGATTTGGGCTCCTTTGATTTTTTTTTTTTTTTTCTATGATGTGTATGACAGAAATACTGAAGAAAAAAACACAGAATTGTAAACAAACTTTATGACTTAAGCTCACATTATAATTTGCAAGCATATAACATGTAATAATAGGAACACTGAATAAGAGTTAAGCTGACAGCTCTGTTCAGTGATGATCCTCCACTCAGATGAATCCAATTTAAAATTTCTCTTGATCAATTATTTGAGAATTTTCATGAAATAAACAATTCTTTACATACTGTGATTGAACTGTAATGTAAATTATCCTGATCTTCATAGCAGCCATTTAGGGACTTGACCAGAGGTATATCAGGTCAGAAGCATTTTGATTTTGACTGATGCTGACATAAACAGTTAAGTCCTAAGATTTTCCTTGTTGTTATGCCCATGAGACCTTTGAGTTACAAAAGATCACATGAAAATATCTAGGTCCATATATCATGGAGGCAATGCTGAGTTATAACAATGAACATTTGATCTTCACGGAGACAGCAGCTTGACAGGTCAATAAGAATTGTGTGAATGAGGGTCAGCCAACCATTTATGCTGTGCTCTAATAAATCCGCTCACTGCACTGGAACCAGTCACTCTCTTTAAATAATTGACCCGCACCTTAGTCACAAAGTGATTCACATCTCTACTACCACCACAGGACAGTCAATCTTGGTCAAGCTATTTTCATCATTCCAGTGATAAAAAAGTTTAAATTGTATCTGTGTGTTCCTGTGCAGTTAAAGTTAATTTTGCTACCGTAGTGAGGTTGTATCTGAATCGGAAATATGTTTCTAGCCATTTCTGTGTGGTCCGTTTTGAACTTCTGGGTAAAATTCTACAGGGTTAACTTCTAGTTGTTATTCTGTCTATTATCCTGTCTATTGGAAGATTTCTGGGAGCTCTTCAGGGCTATAAATCCATCATACATGCTTCGCAGTGAAGCACGTATAGGCCCTGCTGCCTAATGAAAACAGTTTTCAGACTGTGAGTACAGGGTTTAGACCCATTAAGAACATTTTACTCCTGATCTCAGACTATTGGACCAGTATATCGGATATGCATCAATATACATTTGCTGTACATCTGCAAGTTTTACAAAGTAAGCAGTGGATAGAGCAAAAGCAGAAAAGAAGGCAGTTTGTTTTGAACTCTTTTATCTTAACTAGCTGTGTGGGTTAGGTACTGCATAAAAGTAATACATTTAAGGTCTTTAAGGTTACTTAAAGAATCTCACTGCAACTAGTAAAAAATTAGAAACCTTCCAAATACAGCTCTTAGTATTTATCGATTAATTGTTGCAGAAAGACTTACTGCCAGTGATTCTGAATTGAATTTTTCATTAATATAAAAGATCTTGGTCACATTTGTTGAATATTTTCTCTTTTACTCTTGAAGAGTTTGTCTGAAGAGCTTTAGCATTTGGATCAATAATCAAAGATTTGGGGTTATTATTACAATAGCTATTATTGTATGTATTATGGTATTATGTATTTGTTATGCTAGATATGCATAGTATTCTATTAATATTAATGTGGAGCTACTATAGTATGCAGAATTTTATTTAGATGAGCAGCTCATTCTAAGGGAGACAGTAGAGGATGCTCATAAGCAAATAGTAAATCCCAGTAGAGTTACAGCATCATAAGCTAAGAAGGAAGTACAAATTTCTCCACCAGTGCATTCAGGAACCTAATCTAAAATATGAGAAAAAAAGTGAACGAATCAGGAAAATCAAAATAGTCTTAATGCACAATGATGTACCTGATATTTTTGCAATAAAGACTTCTTTTGAAGGCTGCACTACTTTCTAGGTGACCAGCACTGCACATGGTCGTCTATAAGAGTATGCTAATTTTGTTGATAAACAGTTCTGAATCTGTAAATGTCTCATGTCACTCCCAGCACAGCTCTTCTAAGATCCAGGATGGAATAAAATAAGAGAAAAACTAACTAGAACTCTGTGAGTTTAAAGAAGTGGCAACTAGCTAAAAGACCCTATTCCAAGAGGGTATGGCACACAGAACAAAATGCGCTTAGCAGCTTTTTTAAGTGAAATAACCTGTGAGTCTAGATGAGCGGGTAGATGGGATGCAAACAGAGGAATTTCACACAGGAAAAGAGAGCTTCCTTTTCAGAGGGAGAGGAGACAGTTTCTGCACATTTTCTCTTAAAAGAAAAGGAGAAGACAAAGTCTGCTTCAAGGAAGAGATTTTATGTGGCTCCATTAACAAGAGCTAGCTCATTCCCCACAGGAATAAACTAAGTGACCAAGAACTGTACCTTCCTAAATAGAAAAAACAAGGCTTGAGTATCCTTACTACATGAATTCAATAGTACAAACACAGAATTCCGTAGGAATTACATTATTTTCTTTGGTACCTTATCCAAATAAAGATGTACACTTAGGTCCTAACTAGATCCCTGCTTAGTATTATATATCTACCCTTGTTATAAAATTTTGCTATGAGAAAGGTAGTATCCAGATTTTAGAAAGTGAGATAATTTTTTGTTTTCTGTCTTTCAGCTATCTTTCAGCTAACAGAAAGATTGCCTTTTAAAAGTTTCTCAGGCTCTAATCTTTTAGCTATAGAGTTCTAATCTATTTTCTGGTGATCTTATAACATATACTAAATAAAAAATAACAAGAATAGCAAGGATTTTTTTTTTACTTTTTAAGACCTGGCTGCCTTTTTCGACTTATTACTCCTTAGTATTATTTTACTAACTGACACAAGTAAGGGAGATGTGCCTTCATTTCATGGGCTGGCTGGCTTATTGATTAGCCAGTGCTTTTAAAATGAGCTGTGCTAACTTCATGGTGGATTTAGCAAACACAGATAAACAAGTCAGTTAATGTTTGCCATTCCCATAGTTCTGACTTCCAGCTATGACAAGCAGGCAGCAAGCAGACAAGTAAAGGCAGCCTTTTAGCCTTCTCATGAAAAAGGATTACATGCTTCTCCTTGCTCACATGATATCCTATGGATCTCTGACAAGTGTGAGAACTGCAGGCAGCAACAGAACACCCATTGCATGCCTGTAATGGGCTGAGTCTCATGTCTGACTCCTAGCTAAAGCTGTAAGTTGCAGCCCAACTGAACAGCGAAAGAGCAAAGCGAAGGACCTGCAAATATCCCCTTTGCATTCACAAGAGTATCCCACCAAATCTACAGCTCACAATGATCTCAAAACAAGACTTCTTCTGAATTAACTTAATTAATCGAGATTTAATTTCCTTAATAATATAGAAGGAAACACATTTCCAGAAATATTGTAGATTGTTGTACTTTCTGGTATGGTTATTGGTTTGTATTTTTCTGAATTGAAGCGAGTGCCCTCAAGGGACAATTTTATCATCAGTGTTCTAAAGGAAATTATACCATATGGTTAGTACAGAATTCTCACCAGGAAGGCACATAAGCTGGATCAGAAATTGGTATATCCTTAATCAAATCTAAATATAGAGAAAATTTATTGTGATTTACCTGCAAAGAGATAATTTAATTTTATCTAACAAGTTTCCTTCTTGGAGAGCAACTTTGCTTGAGTTCCTTGATAAACTAATAATCATCCTGGAGTGAAGATCAGAGTTCTGTTTAAAATAGACAGATTGGGAAATAAATAGAGAAAATAATAGAATATAAATTTCACACTTAAAGGCTCTTCTCTTTAATTAGGAAAACTTAGGACTGTTAAGAAATGGGTGGCAAAGAGAAAGTGAACAAATCGCATGTTACTTAGAAGTAGCCGATAAATCTGTATAACCAAGCTGTTTGGTTGATTAGTTTCTTCCTCAACACTCTATGCTAAGCAGCTCACACGCTTCCTGAAAACTGCAAGGTTTCTTTGAAACTTTTTTTAGTGCGTTAATTTTCAGGCATCTAATTATTACCAAAAAAGGGAGAGTAGTGAAATTATTTTCCTCCTTAGCTACTACTACACTACTACACTCACAAATTGCCTAGTGCTTCAGTACCATCAGATCATCTAGCACCTAAAAGAAATGGTTAATATTTTGAGACTGCGTGTATGGAAGCAGGATTTTGATAGAAAAAAAGTAATTCTTCTGTTCAATATAGATATGTCAAAAACTGAGGAAAAAAAAAAGACTTTTTCTGGTTAGTAATGATTCCTTTTTTTTTTTCAGGTAATGAGTCTTGGAATGCAGATTTGTCACAGAAAAAAAATGTTGCATTTTACACACTATCTGCAGAGTCAGCTTATTTCAGTATAATCACATGATATAATTTATGTGAACTGAAGAGTAGGCACTGCTTTGTTAAATATATGTGAATGAAAATATACTTTGAATACCCTTTCAGTGAGTATCTGAATATTTCTGTGAAAACATATTTGCTACGAACATTTATGTCAACGAAATATTTTCTGAAAGCCAAAGGATATATTTGAATTCATGTTAATTTTGAGAGAATAGTTTTTCTATCTATACTTTGTGTCTAACTATCTCATCCACACAAGCAAAAACTGTGTTGGGAAGCACATGCAGAATGATTTCATTTACAACTGGTGTGCAGTATGTCTATGATCCATTATGCTCATTTGTTATTGTGTGTTAACCCTTCTGCTTGTAGCAATTGTCTTTTCCCATATTTAAATAGCCTTAATATTTTGCATCCTTATGGATTAATGATTTCATGGCAAGCCAATGGATTCAGTGTCCCAATGTTCCCTTTAGCTACTTCTCCATGTTAGATGTGGTGCCATTTGCCATGATTGAAGGCTATAATACTGTGACAGGACAATTTTATAATAATTTACAAATTAGATCTTGTAAAGAAGCAAAGTCTATGCAGCACAGTGTTTTTTTATTTCTTGATGTATACTATGGAGGTTCCATGGAGATGATGCTCTAACTATTTATCAAGTTATTTTTTAAAATTAATTAGCTGGATAACAGATTTTTAAAATGACAGGTGGGCATGCACTAATGGTACAAAATGGTGATAAATAAGGAAATTTGCAGTTTTCAGGGAAAAATCATGATTCTCAAGCCCGTCCTTATTGTTCTGGGGCACATGAAGGAGAAATAATAGCTAAAAACATACACCAGTTTATAGAGGAATAAGTCTGTGTAATTCTATCCAGCTCCCAACTATCTTTGAGGAAGAAGAGAATGATGAAAGCTTCTCTTTCCAAGGCCTCACTAGCAAGGTAGGTATCCGTTCTACAAGAGAAAGGGTTTTTATTTCTTCAGGGAAAGCAACAAACTTGTGAATAATTGGCTAAATTAAAAGAAAAGTCTCTGGAGGAAATTATTATTATTTGTTAAGCACTAGTTATGATGACAATGTGGGTGAATAGTCTCTCACCTACTGCCTAAAAAAGCAAAGCCTACACATTAACAAAATTTGAAACAAGCAAAAATAACTCAGCATAATTTTGGGATAAGGGAGTAAAACTGCAAATATACTTTAGTTGGATGATATTGCATTTAACTATATTAAAAACATACTGATGGGTAAGGCAAGTGTACCTCTGATGCTGGGTTTGTGTATTATGTCGTCCATTCATTCTGAAATGCTGCATACATTGAGCAGTACTGTAGGTGATTTATTTATTACTAACTTTAGAGATAATTAAGTAGTTGAACAACCTTGTACCTCACATCTCATAATGGGTGATATATTTAAAAGGGACACTAAGGTTAAAAGAACAGCAAAGCACACTCACTATATTGTGAATGATGATCACTGAAGGGAAGCATGAAGAAAGTAGTGCATTTGCTCTTATAGCATCATTAATTTTAATTTGAAACTTGGGTCTGAAAGGCAAATTCAAATGACTGCATGGGACATTACAAAATGTTCTCCTAGAGCCTAAACTCACTCAGAACAATCAAGAAGGCTGAAATACTGAACATAAAATGCTTAGAAGACATGAGCTGATACAACCCCCTGCCATATGCTGGGCTGCCCCTTCCATTGAGCACTTGGGAACACCATTGCTTGACAGTGCTTTTGAGGGAAATGAAAGAACTTCTGTGCCATACGACATTTAGAGGCTCTGGGGGCCAGGAAAGTCATCAGTCTTTATCAGAAGTACTGTAGGGCAGTATATGAATGCATTAGTGTGTAAATTTCATTACCAGACATTCCTGGGTGCACCCCATAAAGCTGCCAGAGCTGTGCCTGTGAAGCTTCTGGCCAGCTATTTCTTGCCTTTGGCAAGACCATGACTTCTTACATGGAGAGGAACAAAGTGTTAGTAGGAAAAGGGTGTGGGACAGGGAAAGACCATGTTTGCAGAATAGCACCTAAATGTTTAGGTGAACGTAATGGTCAGTTATAAGCATCTGTGAACAAACTGTAAAGATTAAACAACTTATTCAGCTCTATATAATGATCGATGTGGGTAAATTCATGTGTCTGGACACTGCCAGATGTATTATCTCATTCTCTAGCATATGACACTAAGACAATTTATATACCAGCACAGAAGTTAGGCTTCTGTGATTTCATTTTCCCATTCTGTGAAAGTAGAAAGATGAATCTTGACAGTTTTGACTGAAGAGTCAAATGGCTACAATGAATCAAAGTGTATTTCTAGTTGCTAGATATAATATGATAACTACAATGTTACTCTATAAAATTATTCTGGTCAAATAGCACCAAATGGAGGAATATGATCCAATCTTTATACCTCTTTGGGATCAGTATTATGAAGAAAGAAAAGCCTACTGTGCTTATACTCAGATCATTCTTAGCATCCTGACCTGTATCTGTGTTCATATGTGACTATATACACTCTGTGATTTTTGACTAACCACAAAAATGCTAAGCCAAGAGGAGGCATCCATCTTACCACTGGAAAAGTGAACTTACCACTGTGAACTACCAGCTAAACAACTTTCAACTTTAAGCAATGATTTGTTCTGAAATTTGTCTAAATTTGTAACAGATGAGAATAAAATCACTCATAATTTAGATAAGTGTTTATTTAAGGTGGCATAGTCTTATTTCCTTATGTTATCCAAACAAGTAAAATGAAAAGTGTCTTCATGCAGAGTATGGAGATCCTTTCCCCCTCTTCTCCTAACAGGCCCAACACAGAAGACTTGTAAGTGTACTGCTGCAATGCACTGGTGCAAGTGCTTGTTATGATCCAAGACAGGCACTCTGATTTCAGAAGGTGCTGTTTAAATTACCAGCTATAGGAGCTAATACAAGAAGGACAAAGAGGACAGAGAATCTTATGTCCCTTCAGATGCTGGGAATTCTGAGCTGTGCAGTATCAGATGGACCTCCAACTGGGCATGGCACACTGTGCAGCATCGGATGGACCTCCAACAGGGGCATGCAGATCCTGTCGAAAGGGAGACTCCCTGGCGTTATGGTCTTTACAGTTCTTGCAGGAATTTCTTAGAAGAAAATAATTTTATTCATTTCTGCTACCAAGCAAAATGATATTTGTATGAGAAAATGATGCTTCTTTTTCAGATGAAGACCAGAGCACACAGAGGATGTAATTGCCAGCGCCGAGTGGGAGCTGCCTACAGGCTCCTCTGGTGCAACTGACTGACTAGGTTTATCCTGCAGGCAAGGCACAGCAGAGCACAGGCTTGTGTCTACTCAAGTAAACTGTTACGTGATTTGCTGACTCCTCAACATACAATTCTCTTCTGGATAGGAGCATTCCAGGTGATAACCCAAGGAAGGCAGGCCTATTCAGGATGCACTTGGGTGAAGGAAAAATGCCAAAAATGCACTAGAGTCTGTCTTCTGGCAGGACGCTGGCTTCTCCATTGCACTGCTGCACATTTTTCTGGTGCCTCAGTACGGGTGCATCAGACCAGCCAGATGTTCCTACTGCAAAGGATCACAAGGTGAGAGAGAGGCTTTAGCTCAAATTTAACATTGGTGAAATGCTGCCACACAGATGATTGATTGTTATTTTTCTATTGTTACTTGCTACTTCAGTACTGAATTAGTCTTTGCACTAGAAAGAGCATTTTTTCTTAAACGGTTAAAAATCTATATCAAAATAACTTAATGATCCTAGCCAGTTTCCCTTTACCTCATTTATCTACAATGTTATTTTCTGAGAAAAAAAAATGTGTGAACACATATTATATTGTTTTCTGAAAGAGAAATACTTGTCTTAGTTCCTGTCATGTGTAGACTTAATATTCAACCATAAGGTAACTGTTGATTATTGCTCTGCATAGTTGTGTCCACCTCATTAGTTTCACTACCTAGCTTGAAATAGTTTCGTGCCAAATTAAAAACAGAGGTTATTCAAAGGACGAATGTTGCAAGACCAGTCTGCTGAAATTTGATGCTCACCTGAATCCAGCAATCCAACAAACAAATGAAAAAAATTTTTTCTTTTGTATATATATTCCTTGGCATACAATGAGCTTAATTTGAAAAACCACTACAGTCAAGAGGCCCTTCTCATTATATGGAATGGAGTATGGACCACATGTAGTGTTTGGCTTTACTTGGGATAATACACTGAGGCAACGATGATCTTTTGAGGGACGACAGTCTTTTCCTATACCTACCCAAGAAAGAGTATGAAGTGCTAGTGAGCCTGCCTTTGGAGAGCAAGCAGGATGATGAAGAATGGAAAAGTTATCTTGGCTAAGTAGATGAAAGAGTTTGACTTGTTTAGCCTAGTGAAAGCTCACAGAAGACATTTTTTTTTTTTTTTTTTCCTTACAGGTAAACTGAATAGGGAAATTGGGTAGGAACTTGTGGATTAAGCTGAAGTCTTCTTTCATATGTGGGGGAGGGAAGAACTGAAGAGAGATTAAGCCCTTATTTTGCTTGAAAAACACAATACCACAACTTCTTCCTGGCACTGTAAACCTGGTATATGGGATCAAGGAGATGAGAAGCGGCATCCTGAAGACAAGATCTCACGGAAAGCTGAAGTTACCATAATCTACCCTGTTAAATTATCACCTGGTTAGATACCAAGAAGGGTACCATACCATTTGCTTAGGCAAAAAAAAAAAAAAAAAAGCTTAAAGAAAATGGCTATAAGCTGAGCAGAAATGCTAAAAATCAGAATTAGTTTGCCGGTAAACTGAAGAGTAGATCTTGTAGACATGTTGTTGTTGACATACCTTTATGTTTAACTAATTTAAAGACAGAACTTCTTAACCAGTTTCTGAAGAGGATTGTATGATGGCTGCAGTGAAGTTTTTTCAGCTGCAGAAGATGTCATTTTCAAGATTTCATTCTCTAAGCATTTTTCTTCTGATGCTTGCAAATTGCCAGTTGTTGAAATTTTACCCTAGAAATTTTTGCATAGTTGTTTGCAGATTTGTTCTTACTGTTATGGATTTTACTCTTCATCTGCTTTCTGTGTTTACCTTTTTTTTTTTCATGTATCATTTTAAAAGAATTTTCTCTAGCATGCAAATACCCACCATCAAAAACCTTAAGCTGTTTGTCCAGTGATTTTCCTCTTGGAAAACATTCACTAGATGTCAAAAACTTAATGACATTCAAGTCTTTAAAGGATTGAAATTAAGTATGTCTTAATACAGTATGGTATTTTTCCTGCATTTAACAAGTTTTCAGTCTTTCACAAGTCCTCTTTATGATCAAATGATTTTAAACCCAGCTGGTGTCCTTAAAGACAAATGACTTTTTTCCCCCCATTTGAAATCTATCCATAAATAGACTGCTGAATAAAATGCTAGAACACAAAGGAGCCATTTAAATTTTAATTTGGTCTGATACATTGAAACAATGCACCTGTCTCACCACAAAGGATTATCAGTAGAAATAAAGGTATGTTTGCATCAAGTACATGATTAATAGAATTATAATTAATAATTACAATGTAGTTATTTAATAGATTTGTAATAGAAATTTTTAATGACCACTATATTTCTGGAGCTATATGAAATAGAAAGCACTTACTAGAGTTTAATTTCCTTACATACGTACAGCAGCCATTGTCAGCAAATTATTATTTTTAGGAGCTGCTAAATGAGACCATCAAGAGAAAATTTTATTCAATTTGGAAAGCATATATACGGAAATTTAATTCTGTTCAGGTGTGACCATGAATTGCTGAGATTAACAAGGATATCATCACTGACTTTAGCTAAAATGGTGTTCCCCATGAATATAGGTAGTGTTTAAATATATTAAAGCTATAGGATAATATTAAAAAATGGTAATACCTCTCATTACTATCACTATAAAATAGCAAAGTAGTGAAATAAAACATATAAGACTCAAAAAAATCCAAGCATATTTTCTAGTAAAGTTAACATATTCACATTCATGAACATACTTCTTAAATAACACTGCATGAAGAATGTACATTGCATGAATAATGTCATAGGACAGAGTTATGTACCATTTCCTCAAGTCTATTCTTCACCTGTTAGAGAGAGAATGTGATTCCACAGGTATTAAGGATTTTAACAGGGTGACATGAATTTACCTAAGACCAATATACATTTAAAACCTCAGGTAATAGGAAATGTACTGTGAAATACAGGAGCAAACTAAAGAAAATTTCACAAATCCACCTAAGAAAGTTTTAAGCATTTAATATGAATATATTCATGAGATTAAATATGCTACATATTAATTAGAAGGAAAAAACACTTTAAATTGGAGGAAAATGGCTGATTTCTAAATATTAGAGTTCTGTATCATTTCAATACATACATGATGTTAAAACTGGAATAAATACACAGCACACCTATGGACATTATATTATAAATCAAACCTAAATGGAAGAGAAGAAAATTGCATTCTAAAAGGTCTGTTCATAAGACATATCATGGGACAGCAATTTCGAAATGGGAAGGTGAGATAACAGCTTGAGACAGATATTTGAAGTTTTACTCAAGAAAAACAGGCGCTGCAAGGAAGAATTTGGATCTAGTTGTAAAGAAAAAAGGAAGAAAGGAGAATAGTTGCTCTAAAATGACATACTAACAAGTAAAAATTGTGAATCAAGGCTGTGTAAACAAAATTTTCTTCCTCAGGTAGTAGATAACTAATATAACTGCCTCAGCCTCTAGAAAATAAGAGATACCAGGATGAAGGATTTAGCAGACTTGATTATTTGTTTCTACATTCCAGGAAGATGATAAATGGGATCTAAACAGCAGAGGAAAGTTCACTTGCTGACTCCCTTCAGATAGTGAAAGTTGAATTGAGAAACTGGCCAGAGACTGAAGGAATGGAGCAGTCATTTTCTAGAATAGAAAATCTGGAGTAAGAAACACTGGAGGTTCATTCAAGCTAAAATGCACTGCTGCCACACAACAGTTTTTGAAATCTCTCCAGCTTAATTCTGCTCTCAGGACCTTCTCTTTCCACGCAAGTTAAAAGGGTACAGAGAAGACTGCTTAACTACAAGACAGGATTAGCTAGATCAGGCCTTCTTTGACTGTTAATAATGCTCTCAGAAACAGAAAAGATGCTATAAAGACGCAGATGAGAGAGCGCTTTGGGAAATTGTCAGTATGTAGATGAACTAGAGAAAACCCTTCCTACCTCCTTCCCTCATCCCACTTCTTCATATCTTGTTCAGGTGAGTACTAGAATATTTTCTACTTATACTGCAAATGAAGTGAGAAGTGGAGGTGTTAAATTTGTCATTAAAAGGAAGTTCGAATATTCGGAAGCAAGAGGCCAGTGAGAACTGAATCTTCATGATCCACAGCTAGATGCAGCAGGATAGCTAGTGAGAACTATCTTCACAATGATTTTCTAATTCCTATACTATGACTAATGGAGTCTTTGCCAGTTATGAGGACAACAAATTCCATTCTATCAGGGTATTAAAAATTATGTAAATGAGATATGGAGATGTAATTAGAGTGCAGGAATTGCATGGTTGGAGGGAAAGTTCAGTTATGTATTAGTAATTACACAACAACCCTTTTTCCTAACAGGCTGAAACAACTCAATTTCAGCATAATAAGTATAATTAAAACAGCTTTTCAAGCTAATGATGCGTGAAATATATAATAAAAAAATGTAAAATCTGAAGACATATAGAATTTGTTTAAAGACCTGGGAAGCATGCAAAATAGGAAAAGTATTCATTTTGATGCAGACAGTATAATAGCCTTTTAGCAACAGTACATTAATGGCAATACACAATATTCAATGCCAAGGAAAATTCAACTACAATATGAATTCGAGTTTTTTATTTTGTTCTTCTTCCTAGTAGTAAATGTATGGAGCAGGATGAGCTACATATGGATCCTGAAGGATGGACATGAACAGTTGCAATGGAAGTTTAGAATGAAAGGTTTTCAATGATGGATTAAATCTGTTAGGCTCATTCCATCTTTTCAATCACTAAAGTGAAATATTGAAACACATACTCTCACAGGAATTATTGTTCTTTTTTTAATGTTTTTATGTTCATGACTTTAGCTCCACATATCAGAAGATTTTACTTCTTCTCCAAAAGATGAAATTGCAGTAGCCTAAGTGTAACAAAGTACTGCACTTCCTAAAAAGGAAAAATGACTGAACAGCAGGGATATAAACTTCTAGCTGTTGAATTTCTTTACATACACTTAAATAACACTTTTGGATCACTTTAGGATCCAGAATAAGCCATTGTGTGGCTTTATTTATTTCCTCCTGCGATATCCCACTTCCATAGGTTCCCACCAGGGCAGTCCTTAGTCACAGGCCAGGCCGGTAACAGTTAGGAGGGAATGACCAAGGGTCATACTACCCCAGCTAAGAGTAGGTGGAGATCCATCCCCTCTAGAAGGAAGATGATACTGACAGTAAAAAAAGAGAAACACTATGACAGTTTTGCAACCATGAATTCTGAAAAGAAAGAAAACTGTAGGAGTCCCAGTGCAGCCATCTAGGAAACAATATTAAGGACTAATCAGATGAATGAAAGCTGGTGGGACTTGTACGTCACTAAACTCCGTTGTCTGACTTGGTATACTCTTTTGTTCTATTAAATTTAAAAGGAGTGTTTTATTAAAGGAGAGTCTATTAAATTTAAAAGGAGTTGTATCCTTCATTCTATTTGGAATCCAATTAGTCCTTGATTCTGGGAGGTTAAAAAACTTGGAATTTTTTTTTTCTTATCTTGAAATGAACCTTGCAGTACTAGACCTCAAGTTAGTCCTTTTTCTTTCTATTTTCTGTCTCACAAAGCTCTGCTGATCAAATGACTGATACTGATTAACGAAAACCTATAATATGAGTAAGTTCTATTGATTTTTTTTTTTCGGAGAGGAGAATGTCCTCTGATACCAGAAAAGATAAAGGAAAACAAAGATGCTGAAAACAGTACAAATATATTTCCTTTTGTGCATGGCAGCATATTTCAGGAAGAAAACAGAGAAGGTAGGAGAAGTTCTGAATAATATTACCATTTTTTTTTCATTTTTGGTTTTCTCTTCACCAGTCTTGTGCAGGCTTCCATGATTCTACTACAACTCTGATAACAAGCTCAGGCTATCTGCATAATATAAAATCTTTAGGGGGAAATAATGTCATTATGCTTCAAGACAAGTTTTTGCTCTCAAAGGTTGATGTAAATAATGTCTAACACATTGGCTTTTTTGAATATTTTGTACCTTTGTGATATCTTTAAGATTACTATACTGAGAAGTTATTCTTCAATTGTTTCACTGTCTAGGATTATGCATATGAGCCCCAGAGGATGCAAGAAGCCTGTTTTCTTTCCGTAAAGCCTAGTTAATTGTGTTGATTTTGAAGACGTGCACAATCAAATTATACTTGGTATGAGGAGATGAAAGAAAGTTGTAAACTAAATTGCTTACAGATCATAACTGATCACGCCAAATAGCTGTATGCCTAATTTAACACTTTTTTTTTTCTCCCTCCAAGCTGTTTATCCTGGGAAATGAACCTTAAAGTTACATATTCCTTTCCATTTAATTCCCCCCTTTAAAGAATTTTGTACTGTGGCTTTTTGTGCTAAAGAATTTTGTTCTATGAACTTCAAAGAATCCACTAGCTGTGTAAAACAATACCTCCATCTGCTATGGGATATGTATGCAAACACATCTAATGATGCAAATAAGCAAACCTAACCCAAGGTATCTTTGAAAATTAGTTCTTTTTAGATACTATACAATGATAATGTCCACATATCAAATGATCATGAAATGGAGGTTTCGGATAGCAGATCACCAAATTATTTTGGTAATTTTCTTATGCCATGAGCAATGTTTGAGGACATGTCATTCTTCTAACAGTTATGATATAAAGAGTCAGTTTCGCTGCAAGGATGTTAAACACTTTGTGAATATAGACTTTGTTTTTCCTGCACAATTAACTCTTCAGCTACCAGACTTGGAAGAAAGAGCAAATAAGATTCTATTACATATTTTTGACAGAGCTTATTTGCATTCAAGGCACAAAAAAATATTATGTAAAATCCATTTTGATATATTTTCAAAGAAAATGATTGATAGTGATTGATAAAAATGAAAATACATGCAAGTGTTTCACAAAGTACCCATATCTCTGTATGCAATAAGTACCAGTGTCATTATATGATGGGCTCATCCTGAAAGTTCAATAGAAATGTATGACTGACTTTCAAGAAATTCAATATATGCTTTTGTTAGTGCTGTCTGTGTTTTTATCTGTGTATCAGAAAAATTTATGTACAAATAACTACGACTGTTAGAAATTCACTGTCAGAAAAATGGAGGTATTCTGAAGCAACTTTAGAAAAAATTATACTTTTGTAGAAAGAAAAATCAATCTATGCTATGCTGTTAATTATTCTACTTTTCAGATAGTCATTCTTGCTTACTTCTCATGAATCTTTAATCAGTTCAGGCTTTTGACGTTAATGAAATCTGTGGGGTTTTTTTTTATTTTTTTGACTGCATCAACTTGTGGAAGTGGGTGGGTATTTATGTATTTTTCAGGATATTTATGTAAGAAAGGCTCAAAGATCTTTTCAGAGAAAGAAGATGAAGCACTAGGAGCTGTTGCCCAGTGCATATGATAAGTCATCTATAAAAATGGTTTCTATTCCTGTTTTCCATTGTTCTCTGTCCTGTATCAGGTATTTTTTGTCTGTACAAAGGATCCTCATGGAAACATGAGCTGAAGGATAAATTTCGCACACTTCTCCTTGCTTCTGTCTATCTGATCTTTCCTGGTCATCCATGAAATTAGGATGGCACTATTTTACTCCTCCTGCCCTCCAGCTTTTGTCCTACCTTTCATCTTGTCTTTTCAGGCTGAGGGACTTCCTGTATTTTTTATCTTGGTGTAAATTCTGCATAACTATTTGCATTTAACCCCTTCCCCTGCATTTTTCACAAGTTTACTTTGGTTAAGTAGCGCTTCATTTTTTTTTCAATAGGAGGGGCATCTTCATTTACCTCCTGGTCCCATCTATTTTCTTTATCAACTCAAAACATTACATTGCTTGCATGGTGTAATCTTTGGCTTTCATATGGACTTCCATATGGATGTTTTTAGGGATCATCTTCAAATCTTGCACTGAGATTATAACCAGAAGCCCAGCATAAGAAAAGTCACAGTGCATGGCTGTGCTAGTCTGATAGCAAGGTGGAAGCAAGAATGAAGCCTCAGCTTTACAGCTTGGATTCATCTCCCAGCCTAAAGCAGGAAAGCTCTTGCTGGAAACCCTGCAGCTAGTGCAGCTAGCTACTTTGCCCCTGTTTCTTCAATATAATCAATGGTAGCTGCTACTGAGTGATCATTTCCATGTGTATTGCCCATTAATCCTTTTGCTTTGTTAGCAGAGGTGCAGCTACTTCGGACTATATTTGGTTTTCATGTTTTCAAACTGCCATTGTAGAAACTGGCTTAGTAATGTGAATGCTGTTCCAAAAATCCTTTAGAAGTTGTCCACTTCTAAGAACCTATTGCTGGCCTCTGTAGACAAATGGCAGGGATTCCAACATCATTCTTACTTAGCAAGTGTTTAACAGTCCCCAAAGGATATAATTTATTGCTATATTTATCTAGTCCTCTCTGTTAGAATCTTGATTCTACATTGTATTTTTCAATTAAAAACAGCTTTCTTCAGAGCATGGACCAAATCACAGTCAACCCAGAAGATGACATTCTGCTATGTTTAATGTGTTAAATTTATCACTTGTCTTTTGCTCTGTCAGTTTAAGTGGAAATGAGGACAGCATCTAAAAAAAAAAAAAAAAAAAGAAAAAAAAGACCTTTGTTTGTTGTTGCGGGTGTCTGCGGCAGACCTCCTGATCAGCCAGAATTAAATGAGGCCTTATTCAGATTACCAGAAGTAGCCTGACATTTTCAGGTCCTGGTCTTCATGAGGACTTTAACAATACCAGTATTCACTGCAGGGACAATACAGCAGGGCACAAGAGACCCAAGAAGTTTCTGAAGTGCAATGCTAACAAATTACTTCTGCAGGTTATTGTTGAGCAGACAAGTGGAGATTATCTGTTGAACCTTCTGCTTACAAGGAAAGAAGAACTGGTTGTGGATGTACAGGTCACAGGCAGATTTGGTTGCTGCCCTGATGAGATGGTGGAATTCAGGATCATGAGAGGAGGGAGTTGAACAGAAAAAATAGATCACAACCCTGGCCTTCATGAGACCAGACTTTGACCTTGCAAGAAGCAAAAGAAAATGCATCAAAGGGAAGGCTGGGGAAAATGTGGGCCTACTGCTGAAAGGAGCAGAGCACCTGGCAACAAAGGACACAAAAAAGCCAACGTACAGAATTTCTTCTTCACCACAAACTTCAGTGGTATGTGTGGGTTGGAGGGAGAAGTTAGATTAGACAATCTCAAAAGGTCGCTTCCCCTCTAGCCTTAAATATTCTGTGATTTTATGATAAATCCATAAGTCTTGACAAAACATTAGTATCAGATTTGAGCGCACATGCATGTTTTCAAGGGGAAAGAGTGAAAAAGCATATGAGTGTGCATGGATATGAAACAGAGGGAAATCAAGGGAGCAAGAGAGACACTTTCCCCCTTTAAACACCACCTAATTCTTTCAGGGCTGTATTTCCCTACTCTGGGAAGTGCCAGCAACCACTCAGTGCAACGTCAAATTTCCACTTCTGTCCCATATCTATAGATAACTGAGATTAAAGCAACTCTCTGCAAAGGAAAACAGAATAAATCTATGCAGGATATTTTAGCATGCTGAGCAGCTGCTATTTAAAATATACATCAGAACTTGTTCTTCTGGGATTGTACCTAGTGATGCCTTTCCAGAAACATGAGCAATATGTTTACTAATCTCTCCTGGATAGCAGCACTATGCTTAGCTTCCATAAGCCTGGAGGCCAGTAGTCCTGTGAGAGCTTATCTTTGCAACAGTAGAAGCACAATAATTTTGGCTACAAATAGCCTAGTAGTTCCTCAGCTTTTATTCAGTTCCAGCCACCCACTTCTTCTCTACAAGGAATACAAAAGAAGTGACATCATGCCTAGCTCCATACTGTTTTTAACTCATGTTAGAATCTAATACTGTTAAGAACTAAATAAAGAAATCAAGTTAAAAATTCTTCCAAACATCAGGGGTGCAGCAGTCACATATGCAGTGCCTCATTAACTTATGCTGGATTTCAATGAAATTTCAGAAGGCATTTGTATATCTGGCAGACTTTTTCTAACAGCTACTGCCTGTGAAGAATTCAAGTACTAGAAAAATACGATTAAAATACATTGAAGGCCGATATTTCCCACTCCTTTTGCCTTTTAAAATCAAAGCAGTACAATTTTCCAGCTTTTTTCACAGTACAATATGGCTTTTTTTTTGGAATATTATATTTCTCTGGACACAAACATATATAAAATGCACGACTGTGACATAATCATACTTTCCAACACACACTGATGTACTACTCATAATTGTGAATTTTACATTTACACACATATACGTATTTTAAAATTTTGGCTAGAAGCTTCATATAAATTTTGCTTTTCTTGGTGTGTCTTAGAGTAATTTGATTCAAATCCATACTAAGCTAGAAGAGCAATGCTCAAAAATAATTTCTCATAAAATCTAACATCTATACTTTGTGCAATTGAGTTTGCAGTGTTTCAAATACAAGAACTATCATGCATTCACTGGACAGATTTCTAAACTGATTTCACTCTAGCCAGGTCCTTCCAATTACCCTGCTTTCCTTAGGTATTCTCTTTACTTTTCTCAGCTTTAGGGCAGTCCCCAGCCATAAGACCTGATCATAATTCTAGTTCTTGCCTTTCCTCACTTGCTCCAGAATGCCTCATGTTTGATTTTTCTCTAGCAGTACATTGAAAATGCACCTTCTAACTCTTATTTTTGGTCTTTTCTCTTGTCTGCTCCATTATCTTTTTCAGCTTATCTGCATTTACTTTCCAGTTGCTTCTCTACAAACTAATGTAGTCCTTATATGCAGCAGAGGGAGGTGCTGTGATAGCTGAAGACTAGGAGTGTGCATTAATATTTCTTGGATCTATCACCTGCTTTTTGATATCATTGAACATGAAATAATATTGACCCTTTGTTTACTGGGTCTGGTTAGGATGTTCCTTGTTGACTAAGACTTATGAGTGTTTTTCTGAGTGAGAAATCACACAGTGGTAGGGAATTATTGTTGCCTTACCTACAGACTGCTGGATTTTGACATAGTTCCAACCTTTCTCTCTACGCTTTGTATGAGGTATAGGACTTCTGGAAAATACAGTGACATATGATGTTAACAACCACCAGCTCTCCAGTAGTGCAGTCAAGTGCCTTAATTAAGTCTGGGTTATGTATGTTGGACCAAAAGCTTGGGTCCAAATGAGATAGTATTTGTCTGAAGTTATTGGTGTCTGCAATATATTTGAAGGGCTTACTGTGCTGTCTTTCTGAACATAGTCATATCATCCAGGTTTCAAACTAATAAATTCAGCTAGTTCTTTAGTGTTTGTCAATACCTAAAAGAAAAAATAGTCAAGACTGGGTTTGAACAAAAAGGAGCGGTAACAGCTCGTTTTGGACAGGTATCTTGCTTCTGTGAAGTCCACGACTTCAGCTCAAGTCAGAGCTAAACTTATGATTACTGAAGTATGTATTAGGGTGAATTGTTTTGTGAGTAAAGACTGTTACATAATGCCTATAGCTTTTACGGTTTATTGAAATAGGAGAAGGTTTCCTCAAAGTAATCTGCAGTCACTATTTGAGGGTTGTCAGGTGGTATTCAAAGCATCATGTGTGACATTCTGAGTGACCTGGGGCTTATCATGTTTCTGGCTGTCACATTTCTGGTTGGACCCCACATTAACTCAAGTTAAAAAGGAAGGAAAATTTTTAAGCAGAACTTTGCTAGATTCTAGAAGTGGTTCTACATTAAGCACAGCCTGGTTTAATAACACTTTGCGAAAGATGAGGCAATTAATTTATTAAAGGTGTTAAGGATGACAGAAGTGACTAAAGAGCTGACTAAGAGCTTTGATGCTAAGCAAGTTTGTGCTTTTCAAGTCAATGTATCTAGATGGTTATACTATCATGCATGCGGGATGAATTGCTGAATATTTTTTGTATTATGTGGATGGATGGAAAAGGTACTGACAAAAAAGGAACTGCAATTTTCCTCTTAATTATTCATACATCTAAATACATAAAATTGAACAAATAATGATACTTTATCAATGTTCATTCATTAGCATGTGGTTTTCAGTATTTCGAGAAGCTTCATCATCATTTACTTGCACTTAAGTAGCCTTCTTCAGCAGTAATGTGAGGTTGATTGAATATCTATTTTTAAAATTTAAAAATGCTGGTTTGCTCTGGGAGATAACAAGTGGCTTCATTTGAAAGGAGAAGCTGACTTTGTATAATCTTTAGGCTTGACAATGAACCTGTTTTCATCAATGTATATTTATTGCTTATATATTTTTGCCAAGTTCTACTCGGTGTTTAAGTGAATTTAACTTACATGAAAGATACTAGGCTGTAAGCCTTGGATTGAAAAATCTCTTATACATAGCATGGGCATCAGCAGTACACATATTCTTGTGCTGCACTTTAGTGCTGATCTGCAAGGTTAACTTTTAAGATTAATATATTAAAGTGTTTCATATAAAGATGTACGCAGAGGAAACCATTTGCAGTGCAGATTTTATTGGTTCTGCAAAAGATCTGAAACTATGCTACTCATGTGCTATCTGCTGCACATCATCTATCTACTAAGTCAGGACTAGTACAATCACTCCTTTAAAGAATACTCTGTAGCATGAAAACTTAAGGGAGTGCTTGGAATTTTCTTGTGGAATGACAGAAAAAGTAGAAGTTAAGCTGCCAATTATGACGCATGAAGCCGTACAGTGAACTGAGGTATGAACATAAGATTTCTGAAGAGGCTATGCACATTCAAACTCACGAGCAACTGATCTGTATTGGAGCAGATGTTATGACCAGGTCAGCGCTATTACTATTCTTATTATTATTATTATCACTGCTATGAATAGTTATCAGCTTTATACAGAATAAATCTAAATAGAAATTATAAATGAAGATGTGAATAAGAAATCTTACTGTCTTCCTTTCTTCATTAAGTGAGGCAGGGAAAGGTGGTATGATTTGCCAAAAAAAAATTGTGTCAAAGATAAGAGCAAACTCTATTTTCTAAGTCAAACGTTTTAACCATAAGACTAAACTTCCACTCTTACTCTAGAGAGAAACCTCCACATATTCCAATGCTAATGCCCTAAATATTGCAATTTCCCTGAACATTAAATTTTGAAAACCACTCTAGAAACTGTATTTTTAAAAAGGCATATTTTCTGAGGTTGATAGACGCTTACATAATTTAACAAATCTGCATGCAGTTAGCAGAACATTCCAAAATAAGGAATAAAAATATGGAGTAATGAAGTTATACAAGCCAAAAGGAATCAAGAAATCTGCTTGATTGACCAGGCAAGTTTGCTCTAACACTATTAATCTATGAAGAATTCACACAAACTGCACTTTGACAATAAGATTAATTATGATACTTTTACATTTAGTTTACATTTACATTTAGTTACATTTAGTCATGGGGCAACAGGATTCTCCTCTGCTCTGTGGTTTGTGTAATATAACTATTTCAAGCCCATAGAAAGTGAATATACAGTCTAGTAACAGCTGAGCATGATAGTGGTTACATTGCTTTGCATAGGTGTTTAGGATATGAAAGCTGAATGACAGGGAAATAAATCCATGGTCCAAAGTGTCACTGGGCTAAGGAGAAGGCAAACACCACAGCTGAACATAGAGAAGAGGCTTTCCCAGGGCCTGGCCACATCTGTACAGAGAAGCTTTTTTAATGGAAATTAGACCTGCTGACAAGCTGGACAGCTCTATGCCAGCTGCCTGCGGCTGTAAGCAGATGTCATAAGAACTGGAGATTATCAGTGTGCAGGCAAATCTAAATTGCATGCCCTGCACCAGTAGCTATGGGAAAGCTTTCTGCAACAGTTCCAATGTATGCAGAGACATCTTTGCGCTGATCTCTGATCTGAGCTCCCTGAACTACTTTGCTCTAATGACGCACAGTAAGGACACAGCAAGGCTCAAGATCAGGGTCAACATTTTCAAAAGTCAAAGAAGTAATCACTTCTTTCTCATAATCTACATTCAGCCTAAAGGTAAATAAGTAGTGTCTAATACTGCCTGGTATAATGCAATTCTAGTATTGTAGAAGGCACTGACATACTTTTTAGCCTGATATGCTGAACAGAGAAGGTGTCCGTGACTGAATGATTTGCTTGGTTGCTCTTCTGACTTATATGTTATATATATATATATGTCACATATATAAAAACACATATATAAAATTCCTTTTCTGCATAACTTTTGAATCAATAGACAGTTTCAACCAAAGAGAAAGGACTCAAACTGATTAAATTTGTACAAGTTGGTGAAAGTCAGACACTCGCTAGAGGACAGAGACTGAGAATTGAAAAGCCCCTTGATAGAAAGGTTACAGCATAAGTTTAACAAGTTTGCTATGCAAGTCCAGGCATACAGGGAACAGATGTACTACTGGAGACATTAGGGAAGATGGAGAAGCATTAAGAAAGAAAGCAAAGTTATTTAGAATGCAGATGGGAGAACTTTCTGGCAGAATAGAATGTAGGACAGAATCCTATAGGAAAACAGGCTTTGTTAATTCCATGTTCACAGTACAAGATGTTTTCTATCTGGCCAAATATCTTTCTAATCAATGAGCACCTAATTTTGCTACCAAACTGAACACAGTACAGAGGCATCTGGATAAAGAACCTGATTTCTAGAAGGAAAGATTATATATAATCTGTGTTCAAACAATATTTAATTCTTTTTTTCTGATGGAGCTTTTTTTTCTGAATTATATTTAGAAAAAAATATTTAAAACAAAAAAGCAGTCCTTGTCATGCCTCAGATATACCAAAAGCTATCATTTCAAACATGGGATTTTTAATCTCTGTTTTTTTTATGCAGCTTCATCTTGAATGGGAAAGGCAATTTTCAGCTAGGCAGAAATATGAAAAGTCACAAATGAGCTTCATTACGATTTGGCAAGGATATTCTGAAGAGAAGAAAACTTCCTTGAGCAAAACCAGTGGTGGATTTTTTAGTAAGCTGTTCTACTGGTGCATTTCACTTTGATAATTCTGATTTTGATAAATGTTCAGGCCTACTTATCTGAGGGAAAATAAGACCCCTCATTCCAAATACTTACTAAACTGAAACTTTCTAGCCTGTAGTTCTTAGGAGTGGAGTGCTTTCATTCCAGCAGAGGTATATTATGAAAATGTCCAAAGTGAAAGGAAAGTAGCCTGCATAGTGTATAATCATCACTTGTGAGTTTCCTCTGTGGATTATTAAGAATAAAATGATTTGGTTACTGACTGTGTGCTAGGAACAATTGTTCATTTAACTACGCATTAATTGTTTTAGAGGTATGAATAGGTCTTGTTACTGAATCAAACATTTTGCATAAAAATGTCATCAGAAAGACACCCTGTTGGGATGTTATGAGATAATAATTTCAGTAATAGAAATGTGAAGTCTGTTATATACAACATAAAAACTTGTTACCCTGTAGAGTGCACCGTGAGACTGCCACAACTCTCTTCTATATGGTTGCATTTGTATTGCTGGAGAAGTGCTACAGCTAGAGGGTAGGTACTAAATCATCTTGTTAGCTTTGCTCCATTATCTCGTATACTTCATGTTGGAACTGAAAATATCTTCAAATACAAATTTGTACAGTAGCATTAAATGACTTCAAACTCAATGTGTTTCTTCAAGGATGAGCTAACTGTTCATATGTAGCTTATATTTAATAGTCTGCAAAAATACACTAAAGAGCCTGAAGTGGAGTGCAGATCATTTATATTTCCTGTATTTGAAATCAAAGTTCTTAGAACACCTGCAAAAAGTTATGTTAAATATACTGCATTTTATGATCTAATTTTTTTTGCAGGCTGTATTGATCAAAGCTATTATGGCAGCAGAAACGGAACAACAGAGTAATAACCGAGCGCCTGCATGCAACCAAAGAATAGCCCAGTGTAGTAAATGGAAAACAAGACAAAGAGGACCAGAGAGATCACATAAAATGTGGTATTGCAGAAAATTAAATCCACTGCAGATAACCAGTGGTGTTTGAACAAAATTAAAAAAGACAGTCTGAAGATGCAAACTGGGAAACATAAATTTGCTTCTCACTAATGTTTTCCTAATGGATAGATCCAACACATAATGCAAATTTACTTTTAAATAATGTTATTTCACTGCTAGTTAACCTTCTTGTCCAGTGCAATCCAGATGTTTGGCAGATAAAATTTTTGGAGGAAACAGAATGTTTACTGTGTCACTCTGCAAGCTAGCATCACAACAAATTTGTTTTTATCATGCTATATCTCCTGCGTTGTAGTGAGCAACATTTCAGCTGAGAGCATTTCAGCAGAGCTCCTGTGAAGCTTTAGTGACTTTAATAGGGCAAATGCAGGAATCCACTTACATGGAGCTTATTTCAAGACAAGGGCCTAACACTAGATTAACAATAATGGATCTGTCAATTGTGCAAAATAGAACAAAAGAACAGTTATTCAGAGTGAGTGAAGCAAGATACTAGTAATGCCAAGTCTTTGGGCAGTGATGAGAGTAAGTTCTGATCTTGTTAAGATGCAGGTAGATAAATTGTAAATAATTATTAATCTAATTACTACTACCAATTTGCTTTACCTGCGCTCCTGTTCCCCGCAGATGCAGAGCAGAGCCCTTTTGTTACACCTCTACAAGAAAGTTTATAAGAGTATGAGCATGTTGCCAAAGCTGCGTGACTGAACAAGATGTTGATCCTGAGTTTAGTCCTGACTAAGGTGGCTAACTCATGCTAACACAGAAAACTGTTCATATATCTGATATGTTAATGTATATTAAACCAGTCTCCACACTCACACTATATTTATACTAATAAATTAAATAGAATCATGCAACGTTCATGGGTACTGGTATTCAGTTGTCTATCTTACTGACTTATTACAAACTTGGGCTCAATTTTGTTCTGGACAAACTAGCCATAATAATGGTTGGGCACAGTCTGAGATCTATCATAATCCAATGACCCCCTCTCAATAGGAATATTGTATATGGTCAGTGTGTTCTGCACAGAAAGATGATATGCATGGTTTAATGGTATGCATGCCAGCCATTCTAGGTTAGCTGGCCTCACTGTTGGGGAACAGTTAGAGGCATGATTAAATTATTAGTATTGAAATGGCTTCACAGTCTGGTAGTACATCACAGGCTCGCTAATCCTAGCAATTAAGGAATTGCTCCTGAGAAAGCTGAGCTGTAAATAACCATGTAAGCATATTCAATACTTTTAGGCCAAACCTAACCTAAATTATTCAGGAATAGCTCAGTTTTGCTTGTTCATTTTGTTTTGCAGCAGGCGACTCCTTCAGAGCTAAAAAGCTAAGAAGTTTATAGGCGGCTGCTGCATGTCTGCTTTTGCTAGAAGATTACTTTTAGCTCCCAGCCTTCATTTTAGAGTCCTAGACTTCCATTCACACAGTCTGAGGCACAAGCTTAGTCAGGCTCTAGGCTGCTTCTTCTACCATGCTAATACATTCATCCTTGATTATGGCCTAAGTGCCCCAGAATTACTGCTGTGTGGACACAAGCCACAAGTAATGATGATGTGGACATGTTAAACACATGAATTAGATCTGGGCAAAATCCTAGGTGGATTAATATGAAATAGAAAAACAGAAATAAGGTGACAGTAGTTCCAGAAGCGTAGGGATGGGATAAGCTTCCCCACCTTGAGAAATGTCTTATAGTGGCCCACCATGGGGCTTCGAATAAAGAAGGGCTTCAATTTCCTTGTCTGCTCCCTGTTTGTTCTATTGTGTCCCATCAGCACCTGCAAGTTAGTTCTGGATGAGCTATGGAAGCTGAGGACTGAAGGACAGTCACATTGGGAACACCGTAACAAGGCTGAGGGAAGTAAGGCCTGGGGGAGGAATGGCCTTCATCAGTAGGCCATCATGCTTGATCTGTCTTCCAGATCTAATTACATCTACTCATCCTGTTTCTGTGCTTCTAAGTCTCTGTCTAGTTATTTTAGGAGGTCACCAACAAAAATCTCAGTGGAGAAGGCTCAGTGAAGAAAAAAGACAGAAAAAGAGGCTCTGCTTGGGGAGAATTTTAGTTCAGGTATCTATCCCTTTCCATATGGCTCCTGCATTTCACCATAAAATCACTATTAAATAAGGCAATGGACTTCTTTCCCCATTAAACAAAAACAAATGGGAAAATATTTTCACAAGAGTGACCTACTGATTACCATCTGAAACGCTGGTTCCAGGTCCATTTTTTAGATTTATTATATTCTGCCAAAATTGATTTGGACAAAAACTGCTATAATCACCTAATATGTGGTTAGCAATTTTCCATCTCATTACACAACCCTTGTATCTTATTACCCATTTAAATGAATACCTGTTAAATGAACAGACCTGTACAATGCAAACAATTTTTCGATCCATCAAGCTAAAACAAATAGAAGACTCCAATAAAGTCTTTACAATGGCATACTACGCTATAGAATGCAATAAAAATGGGATTTATCAGTGTAATAAAATAGTTAAATGAATATATAATTTTTTAACAAAATCAAAATTATTTTTGGGAAAGTCACATGATTTTAATACAACCATAATCTTTTAAAGTCTTAAGTGACTCTGAGGAGGCATTCTGGATCATGCAAATACGATCTTTAAATATTTGCCAATGCAGTGGTCATAAAAGTGACAGTATTAGTGCTGATTGCAACTAAGCTTGCTACCAGATGTGAAACACTCTTTCCTACCTACTTTTACCACTACAAAACTGTACTAATTTCCACTACTGTGAAACTGTAGGCCTGAATGTCTTTAAAAAAAAATAGAAAATTACAAAAATTTGAAGAGAATGTGTAGATTCCAGTGGGCTAGAATTATCCATTCAGTGAAACAGTTTTATGTTCAAGTTTTATATCCAAGCTTTTAGAGGTGGAAGAAAGCATGTTCGCTCCCATTTCTCTTAATGCCAAAATCAAACTGCATAATTTAGTGTTTATTTATTTATTTATTTTTTAAGGTGCATAGAATTATTTAGGCAACTTACTGACCGAGTAAAATGCAAAAGGACAGACACAGCTTTATCATCTCATTACTGTTTTCAACAAGGATGATGGGAGAAAAAAGGAGGGATTTTCTTATTATTTTTGAGTTTTTCATGAATCAAGTGAAGGGGAAGAAGAACAAAATAGTAAGGCAAAATCACAGAAGATAGTATTTTAGAATGACTGAGAGAGACTGAATATATTTTTTTGGTAAAGATAGTGAACAGTATGTTAAAATGTTCTTACTTTTCCCAGACACATGGTTGAATATAGGTGATCATTTCTGAGTTATAATGAGTGACCTTTAGACCTTTTGTGTCCAGTCTTCTATCTGTTTGGAAGTATCTAAGGATATACTTACACAGATACATGACTGCAATCACATAGCTCACATAGCATTTACTGCTTTAGATGCCAAATGTTCCTATAAATCCGCTAGTTCACTTCCACAGCTGGATGTAGCCAAGAGGCAGTTTGATAAGCTGTTCTATGGCACTGCTAGACATCTGAGCATCTCTCAGCTGGAACTGATATTTTGCCTCCTAGAAAAGACTTACATACTGTCCATTTCCTGTACTTATTACCTTTTACCCACACTCCAGCTCTAAGTTACAAATATTTTTTGACGAAATGCTGAGCACTAAGTGTAAGAGTAGTGAGACTGTAATACGAACAAGACTTAAAAAACTTGAACTTCACGTTCAGGTCTTCTTAAAAGCTAATTAGCTCAGACCAAGTTTTGTCCAGAGTTTGTGGAATAAGAAATACATGGACTTCATTCTGTGACACTGATATTACATAGGGAGTGTTTAGGTATTCTAGGGATAGCAAAACAATAGTATCTCAGTTTTGACGAGCACCCATTCTCGATGCATGCGTTATTTCCTCAGTTACTTGCTAACTTCCTCCAGGATCTGCGAGAGTTCTGACTGCAGCTATTACAACACTTCTCAATTCCAATTAAAACTATTACATTTACATACATAGTATATCCTGCATATGCAAAAATAAAGTAGGGAGAAAGAATGATGCAGAAATCTCAGTGTGAGGTCAGCAACACTAAAAGCTGCTACTGCTCGTAACAGGATCAACCAGCAGATCAACAATTATGAACTCTTCATAAGCAAATACAGTGAAGGATCTGTATTTGCTATTTCATGACATTTCTAACCTATTTGAATTATTGGCAATTACAAGCATAAGATAGATTTCTGTATTATGTTGATGATATTGTGTGCATATTTGTGGTTAGTCTCTCAGGGCTATCTCCTTTGACAAAATCTATTCCACTCAGGGTGCTTACATACTGACTAGAGAATGGATTTCAGGCATAAAGGGCCAAAAGAAAAAGCTCTAGTTCAGAAGAAAAATTCCTATTGGAGCTGAGATGTCAGTTTTCCCTCCTGCTATATTTTAATGTTATCCTTGGTATAGCAGATACAAAGAACTCTTACTAGGTCAGTATCCCAGTGAATCAGACAAACCAAGTGAGAACTTGTGAGTCAATGGAGAGATGAAAAATGGAGATTCATATTCTGTCTGCACTGAGTCCTTAAGTGATTATACAGAGTAGCACAGTTGAAAATCCTGAAGAGATTAATCTCATAATAGAATACCATTCATAATTACTACCTCTGTGATATTTGGGCCACTTAGATTCCTTGTGCACCTCAGGTTCCCAGCTAGGACTCTGCTGTGCAAAACCACACTCTTTAAATTTGAGCAATCTTTCTTGTTGATGCAGAGGAAGAATAGAATGAATAACTTCAAAATAACACTTTCTTGAGCTATATATTTGAGTTTAAACTTTTCAGATAAATCTCTTGACTCTTAAAATTTCTCTCATTACCACTTTTTTTGATACACACATGCAGTACAATGCCCTAAAAACTTGAAGAAAACAGGAACATAGGACACAGGTCCAATAAACTTCATTTTAAGTCTGTTTGATAACAGACCAAAAATTACATCCAACTTGGAAAAATAGGGGCAATATACAGAGTTAAAGGAAAATGAGGAAAGACCTTCCTGTGCAACAATTAGAAGTATGTAATATAAATGCCAGAATCCTTTAAAAGTGTATTTTCTTTGGAAATATTGAGGTACTAATTTGGCAGAAAGTAATAGTCCACAAAATGGATGATAAAAATACAAAAACCCTACAAGTGGTGTCGAAAGTTTCTTCTTATACTGCATCTCTCTCCCTCTCTCTATTTCTTCACAATTTTATTACTTAAAGTGAACATTTTTTTGAATGGAATAAAATATATTAAAGAACAGAAGCCATGTTTTCAAAGCTGAGTGAATTTTTATTGCCTTGTGATAAATCTCCAGGAGCAAAGAATTGTGATGAAAACACTGAGACAGATAATCCTGACTGTGCAATACAGTTACTGGGCACTGAGCCATGCATGTATGCACATACATACTTTAAAATAAATGTAGTCAAGTAGAGTAAAATAAATTTTCTAAGAGCACAAGCTGAGCTAAGCTTTTTAATGTAAAAAGTCAGCTTGATTAAGGGATCAGACCACCCACTGCTTGAAGAAAAATGTTGTACCATGTATTATGCATCTATGATATCTGCAGGCTGATATGAAGCATTGCAAGGTGGAAATCTACTGACTGGATAATGAAAAAAAGATGCATTAAGATACAAAACAACAACAACAGCAAATTTATGAATTTGCATTCTCCATAGCCAGAAATTAAATCTTCCCACACAGAAATGTTCAGCCTGCTCGCATTAAGGCTTCAAATCATCAAGCCACTTTTCACGCATGCTTAACTCTACTCCTATTTATTAAAGGAATCTAAACACATGCTTAACATTTACAAATGCTTAAGAGCCTTGTTGAATTAAGGCCTAGGTATCCGTTCCAAAACCCTTCATCACCAGTATGAGTCTGTCTGTTAACCAGAAAGACCTCTGTTTTCATTTGCAAAGGAAATACATAGCTAGAGCTTCAGAACATACCCCTAGATTTTTGAAATACCCATTGTGCCATAAAGCTAAGATTAATATTATCATTTTGTATCACAAATTGCATTGCTTTAGATTTGTTTGTTAGCTCTTGTTTGCATTCATCTTTGTTACTAATACCACTGCCATATGCCAAGCCTAGTTTTTGATATGAAAGTGAAGTGCATATCTTGTACAATGACAAAATACTTGATTTATTTTCAGTATGTATGTTTGCACAGACAAAACTAATTTACTTGATTAATGAATTGCCCCATTAATGTTATATGAAATCAGTACAACCTATATACATACTTCTCTCCATAGAATAGATATGTATTTATATTGTATCAGTTGCAAAATCTCACTCATGCTATGAGCACAGGCTACTCTTAAAATGGCAAATATTTTCTGAGAAGAAATACATATATTTATAATAATTTTCCATTATTTCATGGAATAATCTGAAGTCTGTACTGCAGAAGTTGCTACCTTATGTAAACATAGTTTTCTTTAAGGGAAGTTTCCTTTTCACTGCACAAAACTCTATACTTTCCCTTCTGCTACACATAAGGACATTTGAGCAGCTCTTTAGGAAGGGTAGAATACACATAATTTTCCCAAGGAGGATTATATATGAAAAATAAAAAATATAGTTCAATGAGAACTAAAGTGGAGCACCTGGGTTGAGAAATGTAATGGCTGATGTCGGTGGACAAGAGATCCATCAAGACATGAGGTCTTGATCCAATTTTCAGCGAGCTTAGTGAGACTATTAACTATGTCAAGTGAAAAACATCACTTTGTAGTTTGAGTTGGCAGAATACTGTATATGAAGTACTATCTTCCCCAAGTACAAGATGGAACTGACATATTAGGCAGATAGATACTAGATAATTAAAATGCCTGTGGGTCTTTAACAGCAACCCTTTAAGAACAAGCATTACGCAGTTCCTGAAAAAGCACATATGTAGCAATGCTTCCCCACATTGCAGGTTATATTACCCTTTTCAGGACTTCAGTTCTGAAGCAAATGGATCTCTAGTGGTGTCTAATCACCACTGTGCATTGGAGAAATGTAGCTGCTTCCTTATGCAGTAACACAGAACACAGAACTGGTAATAAGGTCTCCTGTATATCTATTTCTCTTTTTTTAATAGAGATTCTGACAGGTATGAGGATAATGGCCACTGAATGGCTACGTTTTAGTCCATTTTGAGTCAATGCCAGCCTAATAAAACTTTTAAGCAAAGTTGGTTATCTATCCTTACTGTTTTCTAGAAGTAAAGGGTGGAGCTTATGCAACAGGGAAAGCTAGATGGAAGTATGTCCACAACAGTTTCACACTGGTACTGCAGGAGCTTTGCAATATTTAGGTCCACAGCAAAGTGCAGAGTCTCTGTGTGACCCGGGTGTGCAGGATCGGCAGAGGCTTTGGAAGGATTGATTCAGTAATGCTGTTCCTCAACACTCCAAAAAGAGAAGCTCCATTGGCAATTTTGTCTCATGCCTACCAGAATTAGACGGATTGCTCTGTAAGTGCTTGATAACCAAGCGGACATTCTGCTCCTTTGCTCAGCATTATTTCCTGTTCGTTTCAACCTCCATGGTGCATTTTCTAGTTTCCAGGCTTTTGGTTGACCTACCTTAGTTTTTCGTTGACCTGGCTTAGTTGCCACTCTGTGATAGCAATGCTTTTCAGACAGACTGAAGTAGTACAGTTACCTGGGACTTCAGTGCAAGAAATTAAAATGAGTCTCTTAATGACCCAGCCTACCTCCTATTTACATAGGGTTCAGTCACTGGCTTTATTCCAGTACTGCTGTTGTGTCAACAGTTACTGGTAGTTACTGGTAACTACCAAATAAGACAGCACTGAGACAGGAAAATAGGTAATTTGGAAACTAATCTGTGATTCTGAAGACATAGCTTCCTCTTCTGTCATGGACATGTCATGGAGAAATCTTGGAGTTCCCCTTCAGGAAAATGTAGCTTTCATATTACCCCAATTATTAAATTGGAATGATACTGGGGAGGTGTTAAAGCCTAAGATAGATAAATAACATTGTAATCTAAATGACGAAAGATTTGTATCGATTATCTATGTCACTTGCCAGTCTGCAGTCTTATTTTTTTTCAAGCTTTAGTGTCTTATAGAATTAGTATAATATTAATGTACTCAAATAAATGAAAGAAAAATCTTGAAA
Organism: Nothocercus julius; assembly: GCA_013398735.1. Lineage (NCBI taxonomy): Eukaryota > Metazoa > Chordata > Aves > Tinamiformes > Tinamidae > Nothocercus > Nothocercus julius. The sequence goes on from VZSV01000031.1 coordinate 167,911, forward strand.
GAAACTTAAGTGTCATTTTGCAGAACTAAAGAGCATATAGGGATACAGTACATAATACAGGTAAAGTCCTCCATGTGGACATTGCTTAGACCAGTAAAACAACCCTATGGTTATAATAGCTGATCACTCATGAAAGCTCCAAGGAAAACCCCACTATGGTTCACACACACGCACACACACGCACACAAAGAGCAAATTTCCCTTATCCAGGTGCATAGCCATGTGTTTCTATTTCACCCATACAGTTCCAATTTTTCCCCTCCTGATGGTAATTTGGGTACCAGCTCCATGGTCTTTAGTTGGTAAGCTTCCTGTGTTAGACCTTCTCCAGAAGCACTGCTGTGGGCATTGTTGGTTTGTTGATGTGTATATGCAAGAAAAAAACCTCACTGAGTGTTCTAAGCTAGTTTATGAGAATAGTCTCTTTCAGGAACACACCAAATAACCCACCTCTCAACAGGTAACAGAGCTACTTCTCCTTTGTTACCAGGCAGCTACTTCAGAGCAGTTGATATGTGATAAATTAATGTAGGAAGTGTAGGATTACGATGTATATCTAGGATGGCTTCAAAGAATCGGTCTTCCAAGTAGTGATTTGGACTGCTTGTGCCTGAGGCTGTCACCCACACGGAGCAAAATGATCTATACTAAGCAAATCATCCCTATCTTATTAAAAGAGAATTAGTGACATAGCTGTCAATCAAAGGCAACACCATGCCTCTGGCTGATTTGCTAGTACAAGTTTGTTGTCTGAAACTAGTCAAAGTGTAAAAAGACAGAATGGCATGGACGTGTTCACTAGGGAGCCAATTAAATTTAAGCCTATGTTTAATTAAGTGTGTCTCTGAAATAGAATAAATACAAATATTTTAAAGTAAAAAAAATGCATATGTTCTCTAAGTGACAAAGTGAATGAGAGTTCTTTTTATGCCTCCTCTTCAGGCCATTTTCAAATTAACAATTATCTTCTGATCCCATCTTCCAGTCCTGAGTAGAGTGTATTTAATCATCAGGTGTCAGATCCACTTTTTTTTTTTTTTCCTTTCTGTTTGATAAATTTTCTACTTAAGAATTCAGTTTCATATTTACAGTACATCATTCTAAAATAAGAAAGCTGAATGAAGCCTTTTAAATACAGTACAAAACAAACTGTGTCATGTCCAGCGCCATGGACCTGAATACAAAACAAGAGCTTAATGCCTTAATAGGATACAGAATGTTCTTTGTGGCATTTAATTTATACTAGCAACATTTTTGTTGTGTATAGGAAATAGGGTGTATAGGAAATTGTCCAAATCCCAGATAAAGAATCTGTCTAAACCTATTAAGAGAGCAAATCTTTTATGTATCAAACACTAATGTAACTGTGACTCTGACCTGTACGCACCACGTAAACTCTGGTACTCCCAGGTGTACTTGTAGGTATCCTGCCTACCTGAATTAGTTATTTTATGAAAGTACCATAGGCTATCATAGCCTATGAAACTCTAGAGGCCCTTTCAAGTCCTGTTTCCCTAAACCTCAGTTAACACCACACATAATTTATAAATTCCTATAAGGAAAAGGATTTGCATGGTGAAGTCATCCTTTATGAGGCTAAAAGAATTGGACAAAAGATGAGGATTTTTACTTTGTAGGAAATATTCACCAAAATTTATTTTATTCTTACTCTTCCTACCCTATAAACACAGTATTATAGTAAAGTACTGCATGGAAACTGGCTTTGTTATTTAATTTGGAAATAATAGAACAAGTAACTTCTGGTCTGTAAAATGAGAACAGACAACTTCTGATTTTTTTTTTTTCAGTTCCCTTTCAAGTGTTTTTATTAAGCCTGTTATAGAAGAGGAGAAGAAAAAAGAAGTTGTATCATATGACAGTTCCTGTAAAACATTGGAGTTGGAGTTGCAGCATAACTATTTAAGTGGAAAAGGACCCTATGAAAGAGTATGAAGAAAC